>JASVEL010013865.1:0-159868 GCA_032618575.1 Nicotiana noctiflora
AGACAAATTATTCACAAATGAATTAGTCACAAGAACTACCACTCTAAAAGCAACAACAACTATTACTACTACGCCTCAATCCCAACTACTTGGGGTCGTCAATATGAATCCTAAATATACATTTCTCTCAATTTTCACTCACCACTCTGAAACAAGAAAGTACAAGTAATTCTGAACCTAGGAAATGCCTTTCAGAGCTCTGTACACTTACAGTACAACCATAATGCCTCATTTTTCAAACAATGTTTTCCATTTCCGGGACTATATTACTATACTACAATACCATAATTCCGTTAACTCATCATCTATATCCATTGTATAACTTTACATTTTCGACATTCTCAGTAAAATTAGGTAGAACCCCTTTTGTACCGTAGCCATTAAGTAAATTTAAAATGTAACTTTCTTTTGTAGTCCGAATGACATATGTGTATATTTAAACATAATTTAACTTCAAAATTCTCATTTCAAAAATCTTTATTTCTTAAATTTCGACCCAGTATAGTGCAGCTAGAAAGGGAACCCTTAAACCCCACAAAAACCCATCATTCAAATAGAAATTCCCAAAATACATCATCTTATATTTCTAACAGAAACACATATTTGGTATAATGAGAAAATTAAAGAGAGAGAGAAGAGAACAAGGGATTTTACCGAATGCGAATTCTTGAAGGTGCTATCAGTCAGCGTTCGGCTCTTTCGTCAACACAATCATATCTTCTTTCCTTTTATATAATTAAATAATTTGCAACGATAGTACGAGCTGGAAACACGCAAGCAATACATCTTACGAGCTGGAAATGATAATAAAAATGTGTCTTAAGAGCTAAGCTTTTTTGTCGTTATCCCACAATTTGCTATTGTACCTATTGGTGTAGGTTCTATTTTTATCGGCACTTTCCTCCCAATTATATTCAACTCTCAATTTCATGTTTTTTTTTAAAATTATTTTTCTTCATCAATTTTGCTTATTAAAAGTATAAAATAATAATTCCTAAAGACATGGTGGAAAACGTGCAGAACAACATGTAAGAGTTGTCTCGAATTCCACTTGATGTGACTCGGCTCAATTGAATTTAGGTGTGAATGTGACTTAGATCAATTGAGACAACAAATTAGGTTCGACCTGATTGGCTCCACTTGATATCTGGAATTTACTAACACCTTAAATTTTTTAGTCAAAATAGTACGGTATAGCCAATTTTTGTATTGGTCAATTAAAAATAGTCAGCATATATCAAGTTAATGAAAAATAATTACTATTTTGCTGTAATAGAGACCTATCCCGTATAATATACGGGAGTTTGGTGCATTTGTGTACGAACTCCAACATATTATGTAGGACCGGTATACTCTGTTGACTCCTGTATAATATACGGAGACTGGAGCACCGGTGCTCAAAACTCCAATATATTATATTGGACATTTATACTTGCAGGAACTTTAGTATATTACGCGGGAGTTCCAGTATAATTATACTTGAACTCCCGCGGAGTTCCAGCATAGTTATCCTGGAGCTCCCGTATATGCTGGAACGCCTGTATAATGTGCAGGAGTATTTTTCGGATTTTGAACAGTATTTTCGTTCAGAATTATCTTTACATGAAAAGTGACTAAATTTTGATTACTTTAGAGACTGAGCTATTTTTGAATGACCAATGGCTATTTTTAAAATTCACCCTGAATTTTATTCGTTTAAAACCTATTTTTTTCTTAATCAGCCTTTCTTTCCCTCCCTTTTTTTCATACATTGACATCACGAAAAAACAATATAAAAAAGATCCAATTGCACCATGGGGATTAGTTATCATTACATAGTGTATATTAACAAACATATAGGGTTTCAATAAACACAACCAAAGACGTAATTATTTCGATGTTGGCCTTTAGCTAACTTTATTAAGCTCGATTCATTAGCTAGTTAATTGTAGTATCTGTTAACTACACTATGTTCAAAAGACAGAAAATAAGAGAAACAAAAAAACATTAGTTCAATAAATAAAACAGAAAATAATTTCAAGTCCACAAGTTGCTTGTGTGTCTTTAAGGAATTTAATTTTTTCATTATTGTCCAATTATGATGAGAAAAGTTATACTCCCACTGGTCCAAAATAAGTAATTTTTTTGGATGTTTTCACATATTAAGAAATTCACCTT
Source organism: Nicotiana noctiflora (assembly GCA_032618575.1). NCBI lineage: Eukaryota > Viridiplantae > Streptophyta > Magnoliopsida > Solanales > Solanaceae > Nicotiana > Nicotiana noctiflora. Next base: position 2,158 of record JASVEL010013865.1, read on the forward strand.
TTAGCGTTGATTAGCAATGAATTGACCATATTAACCTTTATTATCTCACATAAACACTCCTAACACATATTCCAATACTATTTACTCGAAGGATAATGTACAAAAAAATAATTAATTAATTTTTGAAATCTGAAAAAATTACTTATTTTGGACAACAAAAAAAGGCTAAAAAATTACTTATTTTGAGTCGGTGGGAGTATAATGCATAATATTATAGTTTTAGGTCCTCACATGATAGAACATAATACTTAATTCTATGATAAAGGCACTACAAATCATATAACTCAGCACGTAAATAGAGGAGCAAATCATACTTATACTCATTTTTTACTTGAAAAATAATGCAGAAATATAGAGAAGAGATGGGGAGAACTTCTGGGAAATTCGTGAATTTCAATTTAAAAATTACCATTGAAAATTTCTTGCAGATAATTTTAGGAAAAATGAAATTAAATAAATTTGGTCCAAAAATTAATCAATCAATCAGATCACCTGAAGTCAAAGCCTAAGTCGAGTGGCGGCGACTATGACGATGACGACAACGACGATAGTAAGAGGCTTGCTCTCTTCTCAACTCTTTAAGAGCGGGATGAAGTGTTTATCTATATAAGCACAAGGATTTTTTGTCATTTTTCTATAAGGGACAAAGTGCCTTAATAAAAAAAAATATTTTAAATTTTTCGTTTCCTCCAATTCTTTTCCTCCATTGCCATTCACATATCTTTTATTTATTAAATAAAACCAAACAATATTATCGTATGATCCAAAAAATGGTCAAAAGTATCCTTAAAGTACGGAACTTGTACAAAAATGCCCTTCATTTGCCTATTTGAATAAAAATACCCCCGCATTTATTTTTTTGGCCCAAATATTACCTTTATTACAAACAGAATTTTTTGAAAAAAAGAAAAAAAATGAAATTAATATTCATATGTCATCGTTCCATTGACTTAACTTAATTCTCATCCTAAATATAAATGAACCCATCCGTAACCCACAAGAATATTGACTCACTCCAATTCTGAAACACCTTTCTATATGTCTTCTTCTCCTCGTTGCAGCTTGGGCAGAATCAACCAACGAATTCATCAAAAATAGCGACAAACACCTACAGGCCATCTCACTTGCGAATTATGAATAGAAAATTCTCTTCTTTTGCTAGATTTTGCATAGTAATCTGATCCAAAAAAATATAGTCCATGATAGGAGGTTCAAACACAAACAAATACTAGTGAGGAAATTATCCGAAAAATGGCCAACTATTATTAGTACATCATATAAACCCAATGTGGGTGAAATGTACAATTCCACAATATTTGTTACACAAAACAGAAAAGTCAGAATATTAACATAACAAATAGCGAAATAAATCTAAAAACGAAACTACATATTACATAACAGTAAAAAGAAATTCTCTTGTATAACGATCCGACGGTCGTTTTGAGCTCTAGCGCATCATTTGGTGATTTGAGGCTTTGAGCGGTTTCACCTCAGGTATTATGACTTGTAGGCATGACACTACTAGAATCCTGTAAAAAGCGACCAAACTTTAATGACCAAAGTTGGTCTGTCAAGAAAAGCGACCAAAGTTGGTCGTTAAACTGGTGAAAATAATAAAATAATGATTTTAAATACATTAGCAACCAAGGTTAGTCGCTACTTAGTTGCTAAATAAGTCAAACTGTTGATTGAACTGGTCAAATTTGCCTGGTCACATGTTTACTGATAAAAAGGGACCTACCTACAAAATTTGATAATTATATTATTATTTTAGAAAAAAAATAAAAATTTTAAATATATATAATTAAAATTTGCGACCAACGTTGGTCAATAATTAAAGAGTAGGCAGATAGCGACCAACTTTGGTCGCAAAAGTAGGACTCAGTTATAAAATTTTAATCATTATATTATTAATTTAAATATTTTATAAAATACAAATAAATTTGATTTAAATTTAAGGATCAACTTTGATCGCTAAATTAAATTCATGTATAATTAGCGATAAAAGTTGGTTTCTATTCAGGTTAACAATGGTCAAAATTAAAAATCACTTTTGTATTTATTATCAAAATAATATAAATGTAAACCATTATAATACAAGGGATGAATAGTACTACGAAGCGTGCGTGTGTATATATATATATATATATATATATATATATATATATATATATATTGTTAATTGGTTAAAATTATGTGTGGAAAAGGTCAAAATTACCCTATATTATTGTTAATTGGTTACTTGTGGCACACGTTATACTTTTTGGCCATTCTAGCCCCTACTGTTAAAGAACTTTGAATAAACACCCCTAAACGTTTGTACACTGTGGCAGCTGACCACATTAAAATTAACCTACTCAGCTGCCATGTCAAAAGGCCCACCATTTTAAAACCCCACTACACCCATTTCTTACCCGTCTATTACCAAAAATTAGGGTTCAGAAGACCCAAATCCTCTTCCTTCATCTTCAATGTCTCAAGGAAGTTGTTCTTCCCAAATTAGGTGTCGTTGTGGCATCTTTGCAAATCACTTCACTTCAACGACTCCATTAAACCCTGTAAGGCGATTTTTTAAATGTCCGAAGCCTAAGATTAGTGATTGATCTAAATTAGTAATTGTTAGCTCTAATTTGTAGTTTAATAATAACGATCTTAGTTTCTTGTGTGATTTTTTTGTTCCTGGACATAATCGTTCTTGTGGTCATTATGAATGGGAAGATGAAATCTCGGTTTCCAATGATTTGGTTACAACTAAAGATGTAACATCATCTTGGGAAGCTATTAAAGATGATATGGATAAATTGGAAGAAAAATTAATTGCTTTGAAGGCTCTACACAAAGCTGAAGCTGCAAAAGTTGCGAAATTGGAAGAGAAGGTTTTGAAGACGAGGATAATATTTATGATCTCATGGGCACTTTTTGTTTGAATTGTTTTGGCATCGATAATGAACTGAAAGTTGATGAATCTAAAGAATATTTTTTGTTGTCATTTTTATTGTCGTTTGGCATTAGATGGGAAGGTGTTATGTAGTTTCTTTTGAACCTTTTATATTAGACTTAGTTTCATGTAATTGTAGTTTCTATCGTATGGCATCCTCTGTTTGTATATGAAATACAGTTTGCAGCAATTCAAGGTCTCCTCTGCACGTGATTATGCAAGAAGCAATCATACAATTAACAGATAAAAGTGGAGTAAGCAAAACTGAACAAGAAAATATTGTAGAAATTTTTGTGGACTACTACCAGGAATTACTAAGAATAAAGGGAAGATTCAGAGATCATGCCATATATGGGTTCTTAAAAAATGGGAAAGTGTTATCAATTGCACATCAATTACAATTATTAAGGCCTTACACAAGAGCAGAAGTGAAGAAAGCAATATTCAGCATCAATGACACTAAAAGCCCTGGACTAGATGGGTGTGGGAGTGGTTTTTATAAAGCAGCATAGACGATAATTGGAGGGATGTGACAAAAGCAGTGTTGAAATTTTTTGAAAATGGAAAATTACTCACTCAAATCAACTCAACCAGCAAAGCACTTATACCAAAAGTAAAGAGTCTAGTGCAGGCAAGTCAATTTAGACCTATTGCTTGTTGTAATGTTATATATAAATGTATTTTTAAGATCATATGTACTAGATTGAGGAAAATCATACCAAAGATTGTAGCAGATATCCAAGCAGCATTCATTGAAGGAAGATCATTTATCTACAATGTATTGATATGCCATGATCTATTAAGACATTATAACAGGAAGACTACACCTAGGTGTTTGATGAAGATTGATCTAAAGAAGGCTTATAACATGGTAAGATGGCAATTCCTGGAAGAAGTACTCAAATGCTATGGTTTTCAATGTCATTCATTCAACTAATAATGGTGTGTGTTACAACAACCAAGTTCACAGTCAAGGTGAATGGTGCATGATATGGATACTTTGAAGGAAAAAGATGATTGAGACAGGGAGATCCTATGTCTCCACTATTATTTGTGCTTGTCATGGAATACTTAACAAGAGGGTTGAATAAGATGAGTGAAGTGACAGAGTTACAGTATCATCCAATGTGTAAGAGCACTAAACTGACTCATTTGATATTTACAGATGACTTGATGTTATTCTGTTAAGGCAATAGTCAGTCTATTAATAGGATGTTGGAGGTGGTGAATAACTTTAGTACAACATCAGGTCTGGTAGCAAATATGGAAAAGTCCAACATATATCTAGCAGGAATGGATGAAGAAAGTAAGCAAGCTATAGTGAGTTCTACAGGGTTCTCAGTGGGTACTCTACCTATGAGATACCTGGGATTACCACTAACATCAAAGAAATAGAGTAAGGTGGAATGTCACCAGTTAGTAGAATCAAATATTCAAACAGGTTATGCTAAGCTTCTATCATATGCAGGTAGACTGCAAATAATCAATTCAGTCCTATTTGCAATGTATAATTTCTAGGGAGTTGTCTTCATACTTACTCAAAGTGTAATAAAAGCAATAGACAGAAAATATAGGAAATATCTATGGGGCACTGTAGAAGGTCATAGGAAAATGGCTTTGGTTTCATGGGAAGTTCCGTGCAGGCCAAAGATATATGGTGGACTGAATATAAAGGGATGTAAAAATTAGAATATTGCATCAGTTGGGAAACTACTATGGCAAATAGTGACAAATAAAGAGGTTTAATGGGTGAGATGGGTACATGGGCAGTGGCGGAGCCAGAACCTTCATGAAGGGTGTTCAAAATTTTTTTTGTAGTTAGTGAGAATTGAACTCATGACCTTATGTAAATTTTAAACACCCTTAACCACTAAGCTACACTTTTAAATAGTGTTAAGGGTGTTCAAAACTTAATATATAGAGGTAAACAATAAATTTTACCTTATATATACAGTGTAATTTTTCGGGGAAGGATGTTTGGGTGAACACCCTTGCACCCCCTAAATCCGCCTCTGTACATGGGGTATATATGAAAGCATGTAGAAATATCTGGGAACACAGGCCTCCAAGTGACTACAGCTGATATTGAAAGAAGTTAAATAATTTAAAACACATTATGACACAATGGTACCAAGGAAATGCATATAGGCTGAAAATGGGCAGTATTCTGTGTCTAGAAACTACAATGAAATGTTGGGATATTTGCCAAGATGCAGGAAAATAAAACCTGTATGGAACAGGACACTACTACCAAGGCATAGATTTGTCTTGTGGCTTGCTTAGCAACAAAAATTATAAATAAAGAGTAGATTAATAGAGCTGAATATTCCAATAATAGACAATGTAGATTGTTGTCTTTGTGATCAGGGAATAATTGAAACACAACAGCATATGTTTGAAGATTGTAGTTGGTTTAAAGACATGAAAGAGGCTTTAATGAGCTGGGCAGGAATCAAGCTACCAAATAGAGCAATATCAGAACTGTTAAAATGGATCAATAGAAGACACATAAAGAAAGAGGTTGCAATAGCAATCATAGGAGCAATGGTGTATCACACTTGGCAAGCAAGGAACTGGAGGATGTTCAGACAAATTGCATTAAAATTGGATTTTTGCACTGGACAAATTAAAAAGGAGATGGTGGACAAGATAAGCATGTATGTAGAGTCCAAATGAGCAAGCCAATACTCATTGATGATGCAAAGACTATGTGCTTAGAAAGAAGTTTGTAATTAGGCTACTGTAGATATTATTTTAATAGCCAATAAAATTGTACTTAGAACGATTAATTTATTTTTTGAGGTCTGGATGCATTAGAAGTTCTAATACACTGGATGCTCTTAGGATGTAATACTCAATTTGGTTTCTATGGTAATATTCACATATATTGCAAAATAAATAAATAAATAAATAATTGACGACTCGGATTGCGGGATAAAAAACGGGTCGTTTGGTTAATGAAAGGCTGACCGGGTTGGGGCATAAATTGGGCCTGATTTGGACGGGTAATGGGGAGTTTAATTGTGCTGGGGGATTTAATTAAGAAGAATCCAAAATCAACCTTTTTCAATTCCTTTTCTTTTCTTTCAATTTTCAAAAAAACAAATTCTTTTCAAAATAGAAACTAAGACATAAATTAATTCATAAACCAAGTTATCCTACCAAGTTAGATTAATTACTCAAAATAATATTCACAACAACTAATTAATTACCAAATTAAAAGAAAACTACAAAGAAGCTAAAAATAAAAATGCAAACATGAGTTATTTTTTGTGATTCTTTTCTATTTGTTGTCAAACAAATTAATTTATCAATTAATCTAAAATGTAAAATTAAGTCCTAAATGCAAATGCAATGTATTTTTATATTTTATTAAAGAATTAAATAAAGTTAAACATGCACACAAAAATACAAACAATTAGAAAAATTCTACAATAATTCCTAAAATAACAAACAATTAAAAGAAAATATCTAATTCTTTGGAATTCTGTAGGATACAAGCTCACATATATTATGTTTTGAATCCTCTTGACACCGCCTAAAAGTATAACTTAGTGGTAAAAAAGATTCAAAATTTTTGTAAGGTTATTAAAACTATTCCCACTCGTTATGACCTTTATAATTTTCTCTTTTTTGAACGGCTGCAATTGAATAACAAGAAAATCATTCAACTACCTAGTGCGCCGTGTTTTGCAGCCACCTTGGGATTTTCTGGGAAATCTGTTAAACCGCCGGGACTGAATGAACGAAGTCAGCGATACGATACATGAACCTTCAAAAAGCTAATTTACCAGTCAAATCAGTTGACTGAAGGCGCAATTAACTCTCAACGCCTTCTTTTGAAGTTGAAAATTCAAATTGAAGGTGCATTCATTATATAGCGGTTTCAGTATAAACAAAAGTCGGCATCCCGTCAAATTTAGACGTTAAATACATATGCTTAAGGCCTGTTAATCAAAATATCACTGAGATTTGCCTCATTCAGAATCCCTTGCCGTTTTTGCTTTGATTTTTGAATTTTTTGCTTAGATTTTTGAATTGGTATACAATAACAACAATAACAACCCAGTATATTCCCACAAAGCGGGGTCTGGGGAGGGTAATATGTAGACAGGCCTTACCTCTATCCGAAAGGGTATAAAGATTGTTTCCAATCGACCCTCGGCGCAGGGAAGAGAAAGGCAAACAAAAATAAAAACACAAACATCATTAGTTACTCCAGCATAAATCGCATAAATAATTATCTAAACATAAGAATCATAAATACCATAATATAAACTGACATACAATAATATTAAAACAGTAACTACCATAAAAATTTTTGAATTGGTATATCATTGCTAATATTTGCATTAATGATGAGAGAGATATTGGTACATAGTAGCTATTAGGAAAAAGTCAAAAAATCAATAAAATTGATTCCAACAAAACATTGTGCTCAACTTAGAGAAGAGTAACAATGCGCTTCTCTAGTCTCCTTGCACAAATACATATTATACAGTATCTCTTCTAATCTTAATTTGTGATTATTAATGTAAATAGTTGGTATGATAGAGTCATTTATTTTGTCTCCCCAAGCATATTAGACTTTGAAATCTCCATGTTGCTTTTCAATATTGCTTCTTTCTTCAAACTTAATGTACTTATACCAGTTGGCACAAATGAGATAGACCAAAAAATCAGCTGCTGTCAATGCTGCTAAAAGGAAATAGAATCTGTCTAAATGACCCTTGTTGAGATTTCCAGGTATCCAGCCAGGCATCTTATCAGTAGTTGAAATTTTCATGACAATAGAAACCAATAAGCTGCTCACATAATTTCCTAGTGAAATTGATGTCATGCATAGTGCACTTCCAAAACTTTTCAATCCATCTGGTGCTTGTCCATTGAAGAATTCCAATTGTCCCACATACATAAATACCTCTGATGCTCCAATAAGTACATATTGAGGAACTTGCCAGAAAATACTTAATGAACTTGAATTCGTGCAACTTGAACAATCTTTATCCGCTGATTTTAGCCTGAAAAATTGACCTCAAATTTAGCCCACGGAAATATATAGGAAAAAAAATTCAAAAATAGCCAGATTTACCATTGGTCGTTGAAAAATAGCCAAGTTTCAAAAGTCATCGAAATTTAGCCACTTTAATCTGAGCGAAAACACTGTTCAAAATCTGGAAAAATATGCCCGCAAATTTTACGGGAGTTCGTATAATTGTCCAGTATAATATACTGGAGTTTAGAGCACTAGTGCTCCAGTCTCCCGCAAATTTTACGGGAGTTAGCAAAGTATACCGGTCCAGCATAATATACTGGAGTTCGTACACAAATGCACTAGAACTCCCATATATTATACGGGACCGGTACCTGTTTCAGCAAAATAGTTGCTATTTTTCATTGACTTCATAAACAGTAGCTATTTTCCATTAACCGATGTGAAAACTGGCTATACCATGAAATTTTAACAAATATATACTATCCATTCAAGTATGTGCAAGTTGGGTTAGACATGCATTTGTTATAGCCCAAGTTAAAATATTGGCCAATCTAGGCAACCTATGTAGGGGTAAGTGCACGTATAGCCACTTTCAAGGCTGTATTTAGGGATTGGTCAGTACTTATTGAATTGATGACTAGATTATCAATTCAATATAATCTTGTTCACCCATTTTACATTGATCATACCTGAAATGCTCAACGAATCCTGCTGCTAACATTGCCATAATAGCAATGATTAGTCCAACTCCCATTCTTTGAAGCTCTGTCAATCCTTTTGGAGCAGACTTCTTTAATCTTGCAACAAGTGGATCAAGAACTCTTCTATAGATGAAAATGAATGCTGCAACACTCAGAATATCAAAGCTAGACATGCTTGCTGGAGGAATATGAAACCCTGAGACTGTAGTTTTCATTGCAGCCCCTTGTTCCACAAACAGTGAGGCCATTTGTGTAAAGACTACTGAATACAGTATTGTGCAAAGCCATATTGGAAGTAATCTCAATATGCATTTCACTTCTTCAATTTGAGATACTGTACAAAGTCGCCATGGGTTGTTTTCTCCATCTTTTGATGTGATTATAGCTGCTTTATCCAAGAATCTATAATATCAAAACCAAATAATAAAAAACTTAGATCGTATATCAAAACAATGCAAATTATATAACGTTGTTTGACTGACTGGATACAATATTTATCGAAAATATAGCATATATTTTAAGTTCCCTTAGAATTTATGGTCTTAAACTTGTCATAATATATACTTTTGCGACTATAAGAATATATCATTAAAAATATACTTTTTTTAAGGAGAATAAAGAGGAATGAGTGTCATAGTTAAGTACTAAATTTCAGTAAAATAACTTACTTGAAACCATCAGTATGGAGAATTCTTCTATTTCCATTTTCAGCAGGTTGTTGTCCTTCACCCTCATATAATTCATCTCCCCTAGAAGGTTGTTCAACTTTCCATTTTCTAGTAGCAGACACAACCACTTGACAAAACCTTGACAAAGGGTTGCCAGTAGGTTTAAAGTGTCTATACCTAGGTGTCCCAATAAGAAACAACACTAATGCCAAAATGGCTGAGCCAGCCGACGCCCAAAACCCTAAAGTCCACATTCCTTTATCTTCAAAATAGCCTAAGATGGTATTTGAGAACAAAGATCCAAGATTTAATGCCAAGTAAAAGTAGCTAAAAAAAGCAACTTTTGAGTGACTCTCTTGAGGGTGATCTTCATCAAATTGGTCAGCTCCAAATGTTGCAATAGTAGGCTGATACCCTCCATTCCCAAGGGCAATTAAGTAAATCGACACGTAGAAGAGCGCGACGCTGATACTCGAGTGGGTCCCACAAGGGTTATTTTCGTCTCCGCAACCATTAGGCTTCACTAAGAAAATATATGAAGTCAATGAAAGTGAAACCACTCCCTGCAACAACAACAAAACAATATCAAATCTTAGTACTAAATTGAGCTGTGAAATGGCAGAATTGAGACATTTAAAAAAAGTGACTTACAGCCACAAAAATGGCTTGGAAAATAGCACAAGTCTTGTATCTTCCCCAATAGGAATCACTGAGAAAAGCTCCCAAGAGAGAGAAGATATAAACTGTCCCAGTCCACTTGCTCACATTGTTGGCTGCTTCAGCATTGTCTTGACCCATAACTCTAGTCAGAAATAGTACTAGATTGACTCCAACACCGAAGAATGCCAACGTGGCTAGACCTTGATTCACTGAAATTATTAATTACAGAGGAAACTGTTAAAGTTGTAACAAGCAAGAAGCTAGTATATATTTTGGTTATTATTTTTATTCGATTACTAATTAATGTTTATAATAAAAGTTTGCTTACCAAGTAAGAGAACACCAGCAAACCATCTTCCAGTCCTCGCTCGTACGGCAGGCTGACCATGCTTATCCACACTTCCATCAAATGTGTATTCATCTTTTTCATTCTCAGCTGGCTTCTGACACTGTAAAAATATTATGGGAGAATATGCATTAATTAATTAGCCGTTAAGATGGAATATGAGAGCAATTAACTCAAGGCGTCGAACAGCTTAAGCATGAGACTCTAGATGATTAATTTCTTTTCTAAAAGAATATACAAAAATAAAAAAGACAACCTTAAAGAATACTTTCTTTTAAAGAATATTCATGAATGACATGAATTTTATGAATATTCAGTACGCTGTTATTCTATTAATCTGTGAAGGAATCATTTATCATGCCATTATTGTCTGGTTATTGAACTAGTTTAATTATATTACCCACGAGATGCTGTCCTAAAATCTACGATTATATTCGTTTCGCCCATGTGGGAATAATTCTCACTACAGATTTAAATGAAGGAGTTTTGCTATATTGGAAAATCAGTTTTATTACTTTTGGTTTAACCTGTATTATAGGAGAAAAGCAATATATACGAGGTATCGTTTTCTGCATAAACACAATGTTGGTAGACTGCTCCAGGTACTTAATAAGATATACTGATAATATAATACGTAATTTTAAAAAAAAAATAATGATATTATATAAAATTACCTGCTTTTACCAGATTTTAAGTTGCCAATTGTAGTGCATAGTAAACGGTAAACACCTAAGTACTAAGTTTGGACGCGTATTATGGCAATTACGTAGCATGCTTTTGATTTACTATACGTAGGAAAATAACTCTTCTGTTATTTTATTTACTACTAAAACAACCTTAAGCTAAAACAACACCAAGATTCAGTGTCTGTCCCAATTTTTATCATCAATATCATGCATAGATAAGCAGCTGTATGTATTTAATTACATACTTGGATCAGTGGATGACGTATGGTGTGGTCCTATAACGTCAAAAGTAAAATGATAATTCTATCTGAAAAAGGTCCAGAAACCTAAGAAGTCTAAAAGCAACAAACAACGTTGTCTTTTTTGTAGCAAATCTTTCGCCAAATTACAATATTACTTGACGTGTTTGAATTCTCCTTCATAAGTATTTCTATATGTATTAAAATCCATGAACTAGAATTTCTACTAGTACGTATTTAGTAAAAAGCCTACACGGAAAGTCAAGCATGACAAGACTCCCGTGACAGCGTGACAACATTTTTATGTTTTTTTCTTCTTCTCAATGCTAGTACTAAATTACATATACTATAGAGAAGTTGGACAACACTTGGTACAATTACCAGAGAAGACGAAGTTGGTTTTGGGGGGGGGGGGGGGGTTTTGAAAGACATCAAAACAATTAGAGAAGACGAAGTTGGCCATTTTAATTGTAATGGAAAGAAATAGAAATCTTAAAGCAAAAAAGATCCAAATTATCATGAACAGGGAAAGGAATTACAAATTAAATACAAAAGGGAAAAAAGAAGAAGATGTTGGTCAGTTTAGAATGGAAAGCATAGAAAAATGTACAAACCATTTTGTCAATGTTTAAGCAAGCCATTGAATTTTTCCGTAGCAAAAAATATTGTTAAGTTTAGCAAGGAAGCAATGTGCCACAAGTTTCACAGAAATTATATATGTTTTTGGAGAAGAGAAGGAAATCTTTCTTCTTTTTTCTTATGGGGGTGGAAGCTATTGAAGAAATGTTGAAGAGAAAGGGGAAATGGTGAGGTATTTATAGAGTGTAGCTATGGGTAATTGAGATGTTACGTGAGGAAAGAAGAGAAAAGACTAATTAATAAACTTATTTCCTTTTTGTCTATTCCAAAAAAAAATGAATTCTTTCTAAATTTATTACTTCCTTCTGTCCAAAATAAGTGATTTTTTGGATATTTTCACACATATTAACAAAGTCACCTTTTAGCATTAACTAGCAATAGAATTGACCATTTTAACCTTACTATCTCACATAAACACTCCTAACACATATTTCAATACTATTTACTCCAAGGACAATGTAGTAAAAATATCACTAAGTCATTCTTGAAATCCGAAAAAATTACTTATTTTGGACCGCAAAAAAAAAGCCAAAAAATTACTTATTTTGGACCGGAGGGAGTAACAATTTAGCTTAAACTTACAACTTTACTCTTAACAAGAAGCTTTTATAACTACACAAATACTTTGTGCCCTATTTGAACTTGTTTAGGACCACAAATTTTAAAACAATCATTTTTTTCTTAAAATGGTGTGTCATGTCAAACAAATTTACATAAATTAAAACGGACGGAATAATAAGAGAGAAGTAAAAAAAGTCTATTAGATAATGGAACAGAATATGGTGATAAAGCAATGTGTTGGAAGCAGAAAATTACTTTTTTAGGCATGAATTGAAGGAGGAAAAGAAGCGTACGTATGTAATTTTGCTGGAAACAGAGAGTTGGTGTCTCTCTCACGAGATGAAAGAGTTGAGCTTAAGCTGTATCTTTACTGTGATTAAGCTGTACTGATGTTGACCCATTTCAAATCTTATTTTTTATTTATATATAGATGAAGTAGAAATAAAAAATTGTAAATGTGTTTTAGCAAACAGTGGCCTAATGGAAAGCAGGATTTCAAATGTGTTTGTGATGTAAAATATACTATATGCTACGAAATAGTCAAGTTGTGCAGAAACTCCAAACAGCATAGCAATAAAAGAATTGCAAATGTGATAAGTTGACATGCAAATATGATAAATGTAAGTAGAATTAATTAAGGGATAATTTCACATAAATACAACTCACACATTTAACTTACAATATAATAGCTCAGTTATAACTTTACAAATCCGTAGCCCAAAAATAATCGGCTAATATTTGAAAAAATAATATTTTCTAGCTTTTTTTACTCGGCAACACGGTTTAATCAGGACAATTAGAGGGATTTAGATGAAGTCATGAGATTTTCTAATTCTTCCGTCATATAATTTTGATATTTCTCCCCAATTTATCTTTACTGTTGTAAGTTGTCCCCCAATTTTTTGTTGATTTTACTTATATGCTAAAATTTAAAAACAATTGCTGCAAGTTCGAGATTTGACGGAGAATCAACAAAGAAAGTAGATTTATACATGAATTATTTCAGAAAAGGGAAGAAAACATGAAACAAAATTTTGATATTTCTCCCCAATTTATCTTTACTACTGTAAGTTGTCCCCCAATTTTTTGCTGATTTTATTTATATGCTAAAATTTAAAAACAATTGTTGCAAGTTCGAGATTTGACGGAGAATCAACAAAGAAAGTAGATTTATACATGAATTATTTTAGAAAAGGGAAGAAAACATGAAACAAAATTAATTTGATTATACAAATGCAGTACTTGTATAATGATGTATAACTATGTATAAACTTGTATATGGAATCTATAATAATGTATATCAAAAGAATAAGAGAAATAGAAGAAGAAGATAAGTGATGTTATGAACATATATACATATTTATATATAATTATATATATTTATACACAATTATACACATTTATACATACTTATATAATAATGTATAAGTGTGTATAAATAGTGGTTATACAATATTTATATTAGAACACATCTTATGTTCAATATTACACCTCTATTTCAGTATTAAAATATCAAAAGAAAGTTTTTCAGAGGAAGTTAGATCTGAAAATTAAAGAGGAGAGAAGATGGAGATGGAATTTTTTATAAAAGAAGATAAAGCTGGAACATCATCCGAAGAACTTGAAATTGTCTGAATACAATACAAGACCTCTTTTTCAATCTCCGATGACTTCACTCACTTCATCATCGACCTATTTACCTTGAAAGTTGAAGGAAAAAAATAGATCTGCAAGTCTTCAACCTCTTTCCAGCAATTTGAGACGAAACAAAAAATTATTAATGGAGGATAAACACATTTTGTCTTAAAAAAAATTCACTTTGCACAAAAAAAAAGAGTACTCTAAATAGAAATAGCGATTTAGTCTCCTTGAGGAGATGTTTAATAAAATAATGGAGAAGGCTTTCCTGTTAGGTTGAATGAGAGAATGACTGCTGAAGTTAAAAGAGTAAGAAGCATTTGGATATAGATTTTGGTAAAAAGTTGAAGAAAGAACAAACAAGGATTAAGGAGGCTGTCACTAGGTTAAATAATGAAAATGGGCTATGCATTATCTACAAAATGGGCTATGCCGGGTAAAGTTCTAAAATATGGGTTATTTTATGTTTTAAAAATGAGCCAACTGACATAGAATGTAATTCTGTCATTAATTAACTGTATTCCATTCAATTATTCTATTTTCTCTAACCTTTTTCACTACCACTTCTGATATAGTATTATTATATGTCAAAACTTAACTAAATCAAATCAATACAGCTGGATTATTTCCCACAAAACTATCCTAATTATTAATTTTATTAATGGAGAATTTTACTGTACGTGATGCTAATATTTAAGTGGTCCCTCTCTATAAAACACATGGTCATGATAATTTCAGTGACTTAACCTTTAACTAGGTAGGCAGTTTTGGCAAATAAAAGTTTTTGCTACCCTTGTAATGTTTGGTCTACTAATATAATCCCTCTGTTCCAGTTTACGTCAACCTATTTCTTTTTTGGTATGTTCCAAAAAGAATGAATTCTTTCTAATTTTAGTAACAATGTAGCTTAAACTTACAACTCTACTCTTAATGAGAAGCTTTTGGTCTGGTGAAATAGACATGTCTGTGAAGATGCGGACTACCTAGTATCTCCAATTATAGCCCCTCTGGGATGTAAAATATATCTTATAACCACACAAATACTCTGGACCCCATTTGAACTTGTTTAGGACCACAAATTTCAAAAGTCTTTATTTTTTTTCTTAAATTTCGTGCTCAGTCAAACAGGTTCACGTAAATTGAAACGGATGAAGTATATGGCTAATTAAGGCATATATACTTTGGATTCCGACATTCTATGGTGGCCTGAGAATATCTCTGACTGGTTATATATTTTTTAATAATGATGTGCATTAAGAGATCTCAATACCAAAACAGAATAGAGAGATTCTGATTTAACATACTTTATACATGGTGAGAAACATTTTTTAAGGTGATGTTCTTTTGTATGTAGATCTTATTGAAATGACATTGAACCTGGCAAGGAGCAGTGAAACCATTTTGTGTCTTAATTAAGATGAAACTAATGGAGAGATGATAAAGCAAAATTAAGGTGAGACAAATAAAAGTGGAGGTCTTTTCAAGTTAATAATTAAAAGCGACCACTAATGAAACAAGCTTAGCTGCCTTCAACAAAACTTTGGTGTGCTCTAATTTGGAAAATTCAGTAAAAATAGGACAAGCACGTGATATATCACTTAGGTAAGCCATCTTATCTTTTTTTTGGACACTTCAAATGTTTGAGGATTGCTCTATTGTCATTGTCAATTGAGAAGAGACTATTTATCCTGTCACAACACAATTTCCTAGAGTCCAGAACCAAAATGTAATTCTTTGAACTCAAATGACAGAAATGTATGGGAAAAAAACTTTGTAACCAAAATATTTATAACGCCCTTTTAAAAGGCGTTATATCTTAACGGTTGTTTGTCTCGTTAGGTTATAGAGCATTTTTTTAGGTGTTATATATATAGCGCTTTTTATTAAGGCATTATATCTAGAAAATGATAAGACAAGTATGTATAGCGCAGTCTATAAAAGTGATATATGTATAGTGCTTTTATAAATCGCGCTATACAAAGATAAGTACTCGTCCCCTTCCCTTTCCCCAAAAATCTTTAGCGGTCCCTCCCTCCCCCCAATTAACTTGATAAAAAACTCAAGTGGACTCCACCCATCCCATAAAAAGTAAAGAGTGTTGGTCCCACATCCTAGCCAATCCTTCTATTATTGTGGGTTGCTTGTTTCGGACTCAAATTTTTAATTCTTCATCTTTTCGAAAAACATAAGTTGAGATATTCCGATTTAATTTATGTCGAAACTCGTATAAATAATGCATATTAGTTATTTTGAATGTGTCCATGTTATTTTGTGGGATTTTTTTTTTTTTTTTGCAATTAAACTAGTATGTTATTTTTGTCCAGAGTAAGATATTAGTGTTTTTAAAAAATATGTAAAAATTAAGAAATTATTATTATTTGTAATAAAAATATTAATAAATATATATATATATATATATATATATATATATATATATATATATATATATATATATATATATATATATATATATATATATATATATATATATATGTATGTATGTATTTCTGAATATTATGTGGTTAAAATATGTTTGTTGTTTTTATCTAGTTTAGATTATTTATTTGCTTACAGATTAGTAATATAGTGCTCTTTTGGCGTAGTAAAATGTAGAGCCTTTTAGTATAGTATTCCCATAGTTTAAGTATCTCTTATGCTGATAGATCAAAAACTCTGTCCAATTTACAATACTTAATTATTTAATTTACAAACAAATAAATAAAATTATAAAAATAACATGTCAAATAATAAAACTAACACATACAAGAAGTAAAGATAGCTTGGTGTTATTGAGCCTCAAATATCGAGTCTAGAACCTTTATGTGAATACTCTGTCCAATTAAATATCGTATAATAATAAAAATTAATTATTTAATTTATAAAAAATATATAAAATTATAAAACTAACATGTAAAATAATAAAACTGATACATACAAGAATCAGGATAGCTTGGTGCTACTAGGCCTCAAATATCGAGTTTGGAACCCATATGTGAATACTCTGTCCAATTAAATATTGTATAATTATAGAAACGAATTATTTAATTTACAAAACCCATATAAAATTATAAAACTAACATATAACATAATAAAGCTAACACATACAAGAATATAGGATGGTTTAGTTCTACTGGGCCTCAAATATTGAGCATGGAACCCATACGTAAATACTTAATCATTAAATGTTGTACAATAAAAATACATATAGTTAATGTTATTTCATTTACAGTAGATGACATGGACGTGCAGCCTATACATCCCGGACCTTTCTGCGATGAGCTACTATTATTACACGGCCATCATAGGTCCGCACATATATGGGAGGGAGAGTTACTGGCCCAATCTCTCCACGCTAGGACAATGGACGACATGTGAGATTTTATGAAGGACAAAGCTCTCCATCCTCGTGTAGTTAGACCCATGTGGGATACAAGCTGCTATAGGATTTTAGATATTGGGCGGCTGCAACTCGATTGGTCTTTGGTCACGGCCCTGATAGAGCGGTGGCGACCGGAGACACATACATTCCACCTACCCATTGGCGAGGCCACCATCACACTGCAGGACGTGGAGGTTTTATATGGGTTTCCCATTGATGAACACTCCGTCGCTCTGCCGCAGGGCATGAAAGAGATGAAACGTGGAAAGTACCTGGACATGCTGCAGCAGATCACTAGTTTCCAGTCACAAGATGAGATAGCACAGGCAGGGCCAGTTGCCTGAGTTTGACAACTATTCGACAGTGTTTGGAGATACTGCACCCCGACATCAATGGCTACACAGATGATCTGCATATTCACTGGTATACGAGGTTGTTGCCACTCCTTATATTTGGAGGGTCTTGTTCTCGAACACTTCGTGAAACCTTGTTAGTTTGAGATTTTATAATCATCTTGAGCGGCTAGATGATTTACCCCAGCATAGCTGAGGTGCTGCTGTCCTCGCCTACTTGTAGATGAAGATGTGCCGGGAGAGCATGGGCACCCAACATGATGTATGTGGATTTTTGTCGCTGCTATATGTGACAATATATTCAAATACTCTATTCATTATAACATATCTATTAAAAATATATCTTAAAGTTTACGTCAACTTTGTATGTTAGGTTTAGGCCTGGGAGCGGTTCCCGTAGTTGCAGCTACCTCTACCACTATTACCTCCAGATGTACCACCTCCATTTCTCCCTCTAGCTAGGAGGTGGGTTCTCCGACGGGGATACGTATATATCTACGAGGCTTGGCATAATCTCCCCCTTTGTAGGGATTTGTTGGATATGCTGGAGGGTGCACAGGTAAATGTATACCTAAATTTACTTGGCATAGCTTCATATGTGTTGTATATACTCACGTTTTTCGTTGTTACTTAATAGTTTATTGGGACATCATACATCGACGAGTTGATAGGTGGCCTACTCGATTATTGCTTAATTGGCAAACTTATTTGGAGCTCTTTCGTCCCTATGATGTGCCTCGATATTATGGAGTATCATGCCACAGAACGGGTACTTTGCCAGTTTGGACGTCCACAAGTTGTACCGAGGCTACCCAGATGGTAGCCCACACATTACCAGCGGGATGATTGTTTTATGGTGGACGACGTATATGTGGTATGGCTAGAGGTGCAGGTCGAGACCTGATTCCCCTCCCCCCAACATGGATGATACTTTTCATGATTATATGCCCGGGTACCGCAGCGTTACTCGACTTTTTTTTAGGAATCCCATTTATCGAGCTTGCGGTTGGTACGTTCCACATGCCGGGCAGCACGAGGCACTGATATGTTATTTGATATCTTACTTATATAATTGTAACCTAGCATTCTGTAATTTATATTATACACATTGTGCACGCTATTGGCATACATCTATTCTACCAGTTGGGATTGCAGATGCAGCAGCATTCTGGCGAGGGACCGGCCATTTTACATGATTATGGCCGGCAAGTTACAGATCTGGCTGCCCAGGCACTGCAACGAGCTTGAGAGGATAAGCGCTTAGTACACGACCCTGTGTATATGGCACTAGAGCATTACCATAGAGGTAGGGCTGTCCCACGAGGTAGAGGACAACGATGCAGGGCTGTCCTACGAGGCAGGGCTATCACACGGGGACGTGGGGCCGGTGAGGAGGTGGTCTCCAGCAAGGGGGCGCTGAGGTAGCTGTTGAGGATGTTATAGCTGATCTGTCGAGTGACCTACATGAGCCAGTCGAGCATCACAGCAACATGGCGTCATTCAGCCTTCAGTTGTCACGCACTCTACGGACTTCGCAGATGACCCCATCATATTCATTGTTGATCACGAGCACGAGCATTATCGGAGAGGATTGGGATCAGTAATTTCAAGTCCCATCGACCAGTGTTGAGGATCGTCCGACACGAGATATGGATAGCGGGCGCCGGCTGAGTTATACCTCATCATCGATAGCTTCTGGAATTTTTCACGCGCACACGTATGTTTGTATTACTATTAAATTTAAATTTGTTCTAATCACATTGATTCTCTATAACTAACTTTATAATTTTCTTATTAAGGCTTCCTCCTTGCATGTCACGGAGCCCACTTTGTGCGATGTTGACTTGAATGCGATAGATGCTTATATTCAGGAGCCCGACGAGAACATGGTAAGATAATTTATATCTTTTTTTACTTAACACGTACATTACAAATATATATTTATATATATATATATATATATATATATATATATATATATATATATATATATATATATATATTTTCATATATTGAGATGACTTATTCTTCTGTAGTTTGCTTCTTGACCGACGACCCTTTCTACCAATCTTGCCAGTACTACTGATGATCATACTACAACGCAACTTGTGATAAAGAGTCGACGTGATGAGGATGGTCCTGATAGCGTAGCAGGGTGGGATAGGATGCGCCTCAGGCCAGTGACTGCATTAAAGGACACAGGCTGTGGGACGCATTGATTTTTCTTTTTATATTTTATGTAAATAATAATAATAATTTTTTATTTTTACATTATATGCGCATTATTTATTTTCCCGGTTCTTCTTTATTTTAATAATACAACACAAACACAAACATAGCAACTTAAAATAATTTAAATTTAGTACAACTAATAAAACACATGACACAAAAAATAGAAAGATAAAGTACTACACTCAACACATACATGTTATTGTTTAGTCACGACCGCCAAGTATTCTCTACTCCAACCACTTAAATTTCTCTTCCACCTTATTTTTTTCTTCTTCCACCTCTTTTAGTTTCTCCTTCAATGCCGTAATTTCTCGTTATACATAATCTCATCATCCTAGTATCTTTTGGTCAAATCATGATAATAATACAATGACTCTTTGTAGCATTCTTACCATAGGGTTCATCAAGCCATACCTCAAAATTGCAATAATTTTTGTTGTTGCCTCCAAACTTATTCACACACATACAGTATCTATGCCTAACTTGACCATCCTCCCAAAAATCCTCCACCGTACAGCGTTTCCACATTGGCACATTGGTACATAAATATGTTCGGACATTTGTTAAAGCGAAACTAAACCTTGCTTTTATGGAAAGTTTTACTATTTATTATGGTTGAGCGCAAAAAATAACTAGAATTCGCCCATTATTTATAGGCAAGTAAAAACACATAACATAGTATTTAACCGTGCTATGCTCACACATAGCGTAGTATTTAACAGTGCTATATTTCGTCTGTTAAAGATTCTTTCGGATACAAAATAGCTTTTTCACAATGGGCAGCTTTTCAGATCGATAAGATAACACACATAGTGTAGTATTTAACCGCATTATATATGCTCAAACATAATGTAGTATCTAACTGCGCTATGCTTCGCGTGTTAAATATTCTTTCGCATACAAAATACTCTTTTCACAGACGGACATCTTTTCAATTCATCAAGACAACTGACATAACATAGTATTTAACCGCGCTACATATGCTTGCATGTTTATCAAACATCATCCTCCTCTGACAATATAGTTTTCTAATAATTTTAGAGTGAAGTTTTGAAAGTCAACGTAAAGCATTTGTATTTTTTAATCCAATACTATTTTTTATTACATGAACGTGAGGGGGAAATTGATCAATTTATTAAATTGAAAAATATTAAATATCAATAAGATTTAACAACAATGAAAATATAATTTTATATGATACATCTTGCAACATAAATAAGTACATACACTTATTACAACTATATTACAAAAACAAAATACTACGTGTATCCTTGATAGTTGGGAACATTAGATGAACTTCTACCAGGAACTGGATTACTACCGTCATCTAAACCAGTTGAAGGACATTTATGACGGTCGTATCTTGTTTATGAGCATATGCCACATTTACGCGCATGAATGGTATCCCCAACATCCATTTGGTTTCGTATACGCGTTCTTTTTTGCACTTGTAGCTTACGCAAATAGTCCTTTTAACACACCATTTTAAATGATTCCGGTGCTCAGCACCCACTGGCTGCAACTGCCCATTATATGTGTTTAAGTATGCAGCAAAACTATATTGCTTAGCAACATAGTAGGTTGACCCTAAACCTGTATGTTGAAAGCACTTCATGGTATGTGAGCATGGTATGTGGTAGATGGACCATTTTCCACAAGAACACAACCTACTGGATTCATTTACGGTATGCATATTGTTCCCCCAATTTTGATGTATAGCAGTGTGAACTTCAAAAATATTTCGCTCATTGCAATACTATAAAAAAATAAATGCCAATATACTCGCCTCCTATATTTCTCAAATCTTTTCATTGGTATTGACATAAATTCAACACCCCTGTCTATCAATTATGATGCACCTCTATGTCTTTCGACAAACCTCTCCGCCATCCGTTTGAATGACATCCGCTATATGGCACTAACATACAATCCACATGCAGATTTTAATAACCCACTGAAAGACTCCAACACTCTGTAGTCACGGTTCCCTATTGTCTGCCACCATCTGCATGCAATGTCCACTTGTGAAGCTCATACCGCATAAACCAATAATAGGCTCTTTTGTCTTTCTGCCGGATCAATTCCGTGCGCCTCCTGAATTTACACTTCTGGTGATCAGTTGCAACTATCCACGGAAAATCATGTAAGCCCTTATTAGGATATTTCTTATTGAAATTGTCCTTCAGGTGCCTCACACAGTAACAGTGATATTTATACGGTTCCTGCCATTCGCGTAAATGCTCTACAGATCGTAATACACCCCAATGCTGATTAGATATTAGACAAATACCTGAATGTTATTTGAAAACCTGCTCCTTCAAGTGGTTTAAAAATAGCATACACGTCTCTTGGCTTTCATTAGCACAGATGGAAAAATTTAGGGAAACTATTTGTTCATTTGCATCTACTGCAACAGCAATCAACAGTTTAATATCATTGTCACACCTCCTTTTTACGCACCCGCGAGAGCGCGAGGGAGTTTTTCCAATTAAAGGACAATCGAAACGGGATTAATTTATTTAATTATTCAGAGTCGCCACTTGGAAAAATAATGGTGTCCCAAGTCACCGATTTAATCCCGAACCGAGGAAATTTTATGACTCTATAATGTAGTCTGCGAAACTAGAAACCTGGATAAGGAATTCTGTTAACCCGGGAGAAGGTGTTAGGCACTCCCGGATTCCGTGGTTTTAGCACGGTTGCTCAATTGCGATTTTTGTTTCTATCTGATTCTTTTATATATTTTAACTATGTGCTTTTAATGCTCTGCTCTTATTTTTAGAAGAATTGCGACGTTACGAAAACACATTTCGAGTCACACCGCAACCAGTACGCCTGTGACTTTAATGTATTTCAGTTTCGCCGAGAGTAAGATTTGGGTCACATAAATGCACACCCGTATTCAGGAAAGTAATTTTATTTCAAATTGTACCTAAAGAGTTTATCGTCTATTTAACTTTAGGAAAGGCCCGTGGAATTCACTAGACGGTCCTGCCAAGTCTAAATTTCCATGACAATTATTCGAGGACCCCACAATTAGGTGTTTAGTGCGGCGAGGCTCATCTTGCTCTTTTATTAAAGGCCAGACCTAACATGATTATGCCTTTTTATTTAACTGGTCTCAAACAATAAACCAAGGTCCTGGTTAAACGATATTTTAAAACTATACATTAAAACCTCCCAGTCAAGTTTATACCAACGGACTTATGGATCCATTTCTAATGAGACGAGGCCAAGGAATTTGTCATTTATACTATAGAGTTGGCTATCAAATTCCGACGTCGAACCCGCAACTATTTGACATATGCGAATGATTCACATTAAAGTCCTCGTTTGCATGATTTATTTAAGTTCCAATTAATAGCCCAACCCCAATTGCAATTATCTAATAATCTAAGTTCATGACGGATTGTTATAAAAATGGTAGTGAGACATGGTACTAGCTTTCAGATTCCTTTATATACATGGCTAAGCTATTAAGCTACCTTTAGAATTTATTATCAAAGTATCCATGAGATCGTATTACTCCGTATATTTTGGCACACGAGACTTCAATAATCAAAGTAACCAAACCAACATGAGGTATTAATACTACAATATTGAACATCATCATCACAGTCACATAATCTTCATAGAAAAAATGTTCAATTATTTCATGTCATGATTACAACTGGTTTACTCAATCCTAATCAAACTTCATACATCTTCAATCATAGACGAGTATTTAGCTAAACATTTCACAAATGGATACAAAAATAGAACATCGAATGAACTTAGTCAACTGTTTCGTATATGCTTCTTCATTTGATTTTCCAAGTCAAACTCTCATCGATTCTTTACAATTGTATACAAGGATATAGAGAGTACCTGGACAATGGAAACAGAAGGAGAAGAAGAAGTCAGCAGTAGTAGTATGCAACAACAGCAACAGCAATGCAAGCGTGCACCAACAACACAATCCAAATGCAATTCAAAACAGTCAATCACCCAAGGCCAATTGTAGCAGAGACCAAACAGTCACACCCAAATAAACAACCAGCAAAGAGCCACGACCAGCAGTAACAACAAACAGCAAACAGCACAAGAACCACAACAACACAACACCAAACTTTTATTAGAATGCCTCAACTGAACCCAAAGTCTGCTTGAAAACCAACCAGCAGATGCTACTGACTCCAGTGAACCAATCGAACAGGGAAATGTAGCTCCCTTCAGGAATCTGCAAGCCCCCCTTTTTGTATGTGTGTCTATGCTTCTTAATCTGTGTCTATATCCCCAACCTGCTCTCTCTATATCTCGTTTCAGAATTGTATCCCTCTTGTCCCTCTTCTATTTTTAAAACTCTCTCCCAGGTGTCCTAGGTCTGTCCTCATCCCCTCTATCCCCCTCTCACTGTCTCCTTATATAACCACTGATAGTTCCCTTAAGATACTTCAAACAATTATAAAAACAAACTTGCCCATGATATTCTCTTACCTCCCCACTACTATGTGTTTTGTTCCCCATTAACACTTATCTTTCTTTATTTAATTCAAAAGTTATGGGTGAGTTTGTTTAATCAATCCCTTTACCTCCCCATTATGCTTTGTTTTCCACTAACACATTAAATTAATGGTTAATTAAGTACTATAGTGACAGCCCACTTAGCTAGACCATTTACCAAATAGTTAAACCCCAAAATAGCCCCGAAACTTCTCACATTACTATTCTACCAGCTATAACCAATTCAAACCTAACAATTGACTGATTGAACATATGGAAGTAATTCCATTTTCAACAACATTAGGATAACATAGTAAAGTCAAGTTCATATCAGAACAAAGATGGGGATTCAATTCAAGAAACTCAACATTGGGTCAAGTAGCATGTTTTAGAGAGGAACATTGAACACACCAATCAATCTCATCTCAATCACACAACTGGATCCAAATGATAACCCTACTGGAATGAACCGAAATAAACTATTTATCATGCTTTTAATCAAACTAATCGACGACACCTAAACAAACGATTACACAAGCTATAACATATAGAAACTAAACACAAACAAACACACTAAGACAGACCAATAGGTGATTCTAATTTACTCGCAATCAATTCGAGCAAAGATCTTATTACAGTACTAATTTTGTCCAAGTGTTCTAACAAACAGTGTTACAAAATCAATGGAGGATGCTTTGACTAGTTGATTACAACGCATCTAATCGATAAACAATAGGCGACGAACAAACCAACAATCCATACTGATTCGTATAACAAATTCGGTGAACACACAGAACTAACACATACGAATTCAACAAACCACAATGCCAATACTAATTTCAATCACAACCACGAAAGTAAAATCGCAAACAACTAAAAAGAAGAGGAAAGAAGACCTGAATTGCTTCCAAATACATTTGAGTCTCCGACGATTACATCTTAACGAGGATTCCGACGATTGAACGCAAAAGGAAGATGAGAAAATAGCGGCAACAAGATAGAGCAAGGGCCGCGAACTACACCTCGGACGACAACCCGCTTTGACAGACCCTTCTAACTCAACTCCCAAACTCACTGGTTTGTTTTATTCCTCTGTTACTTACTCGTTGGTTTGGGGTGGGTTTTGTCATTGGAGTCTAGCGGAGACGGCAGTCACAATCGTCTTCGTGAGGTGAGGAAGCAGGTCACGGCTGGACGCGGGGTTCTGGTTGTTCCAAGGTTGAGAAGAGGGCGGCTCGTGGCTAATTTCTGGCGACGGGGTGGTGTTTCCAGTGAGTTAAAGGCTGGAAGCGGCGCTGTAGGTTAGAGGCTGGTGGTGTTGTTGTTGATGAGGGGTCGGCGGCGACGGGAGGCGGCAAGCTATGGAGCTGCTCGCTGCTGGTTGTGGCATGTTGGTTGCTAAGTGGCTGGAGATGGGTCTGTTTGGTCGCTGCTGTTCGGCCATAGGAGCTGGTTGTGACGGGGAGAGAAGCTGTCCATTGTGGACTGGAGGTTTCCGGCGATTGTGCGTGTAGGAGAAGAAGCGGCAGCAATTCTAGTCTTGGAGAGGAGATCTGGTCGGCGGCTCTTATGGTTGATGTAGTTCGTTTCCTAGCGAGCTCAACATACAGAAAATGTGGCGTTAGTTTGTGTGTTTGTGTGCTCAATTGCTGATTTTCTTAGATGCATAGTTTTCATTTTTTCCACCAAGAAGAGAACTAGGGTTACGGCTAGGTGGAGGGGTGTTGTGAGGAAGATGAAGAAAAGGGGGTGTAACAAATGAAATGTGAATTAGGGTTAGGGGGGTTCTTGGGTAATTAGAATTCTAGGATTAATCTAGACCGTTAGATGAGATAGGATGGACGGCTGAGATTAAATCAAAAGGGGAACCGGGTCTGGGCGTGTGGGCTGGGGCGATTTTGCCCGTTTTGGGCCTGGACTTTTGGGTTATTGGCCCATTTCCTCTATTCTTTGTTTTCCCTTGTTTTCTTTACTCTAACTTGTATTATATATATTTTTTTTTTGTATTTTATTGTATTTTAATAATTATTTAGAACCAATTAAAACTAACTAATTTTTTTTTTTTTTTGCAATTTTTAAATTTAAAAAGCTAACTAATTTTTTATTCTTTTCTTTAATTAATTTCCTAAAGACGCAAATTTTATATTTTCATTTATCACACGCAAATAACATGCAAACAACTAACACCAAATTCACACAAAATTTATAAAAATAACGAAAAATCATTTACTTTGAATTTTATAGGAATAACTCATGTGTAGGGTAAAAATCACGTGCTCACAATCATGCTTTCCATAGACATGAGTACTGTCTATGGAAATTATCGGACAACAATGCGCAAACCCGTCAATTACTGGTTTAAATGCCCAGGACACGTATATGAATATATATTCCTATATTCCTACACTCCGCTCAAAACTTCCATGGAAAGAAAATTCAACAACAATCCCGAGGTTAAGGTGTTGCAGTGTGTCCATGTACCTGGGTAGAGATGCAAATGACTTATCTCAATCACCATAAATAATTTCAAATTCATCTTTGCGCCCGAGATATGCCTTTCTTTTGGTAATAGTACACCCATATTCCTGGTTGACAGATGTAATACACTATTTGATTTTTTATCTTATGGATGCTTTAATGTATGGAATTAGTTGAAGAGAAATCAAGTCAACATCCAAATTGAAGTGATTCTCATTTAATGTGTCCATTTTAATTGTGGGTGCCAATATATTTACCCATTTTTCATAATCCTGTTTTCTTCTTGCTGGCACGCAGCATCCAATGACAATCTGTAAACCATCTGTTACAAACAACCTTGTATACATTCAGACTTGAGTCCCATACTGTCATCTCATGATACTCTTTTACGCTGTACATTTTCACCGCCCAGTTTAGGTGTGCCCTATCAAGAAAAAGCATGTCCTTTGCTAGCACCGTTTGTCTAGACTCATCCCACATTGTTGTCCGAATTTTGTTAAAATTCCTTGAGGGCATCCAAATCTGGAATACTTGGATGATGATTAATGTAGGGAATATGACTTGAATGAAACAACACGTAGGACTCGTACACTCTTGGTCTAACGGGAGGTGGAGCATACTCCCTCGTCAAATCAGGTTCCGCATTCTCTTTCTCTTCATCATCACCCTCGTCAGGGAAGGGTCTGTCATCTCCAGACTCATTTGTATTATTGTCATAATCACTATTATCTTTCCGACTCTACGCATCTGCCAATTCCCGAGTAAATACGTCGTCTACAGGCAACTGAGTGAGGATAGGAGCATCAAGTTACTCGTTTTCACTACACAAACAACAAAATAATAAGCTACTCAAATCAATAAATACTTTACATATAGATATATCGCATCACTTACAAGTCGTAATGTGTTGACACTCCATGATGAAAATTATCATATTGGTGATGACTCCCAGATGAACCACCATGATCTAACACATCAAAATTACGCATATTCTAATTGGACGTGGGTTCATAACATATAAAATTCATATCCAGATGGTACCCCTGCGAAATATATAAGTGTTAATATAAAATCAATACAATAAAAATAAATATCGTAACACAAAGGAAAATTAAAGTTTATCACTCGTCTTGTGGATTATGTACAGTAGCAGAGAAATATTTTCCTCGCTCCTCATTCGCCCATGGAGATAAGTTTAGATCCGGCCAAACTCTTTCAGTCGGAACCTGTTCGACCAAAACTGCTCCAGAATAACCACCCGATGATTGAGGTTCATCCCTGCTTTGCGCAACCTCATTATTGTGAACGTCTTCAACCCTCACGTACATTTCTAATATTTTTATCAAAATTAATTTTCGGTATTCAACCAGAGTCCCAAAAAAATCTCTTAGGGTTTCATTATCCTCGATGTTATTCTCAGCGTAACAAGTAACCCCTTGTAGAGTGACAAAATATGGAGATCTTCCTGTTACTTTAAGATTCACTAAATATTTGCTTACACTTATTTTATTAAACAACAAGGACAACAGTTTATCGTACTCCATTGTAAGTGCCAAATTAACATGACTTTCTGAAGATAAACTATAGCTCACTGAGTTATTCGCCACCACAACCCCACCCCCATTATAATGAAACCCTTTGTTTTTTCTCTTCACGCATTATGATAAAATGCTTGAGAATTTAACAAGAAGAAAAGTTTAGCTGGAGTTAGAATATTTCTGAATGGATTTTTGCAAAATCCTTAACGCCTTTAAATAAGGCGATATCCAATTCAGGGGTGAATGTTTTGAGGTTTAATGCCCTTTAAAAAAATATTTTACATATTTGGATTAGTTTTATGTGAGTTAAGCACATAATAGCTATTGATGGGCCCATAAAATATGTATAGTGCCTTTCATTAAGGCGATGTGCCTTTCCGTCTTTTCAAATTCAGGTATAGCGCCTTCATTGAAAGCGTTATATGTATAATGCTCTTTTAAAAGGCGATATACCTTAACAGAGAAATGCCCTATAAATATATGAGCCTCTTAACTATTTTAGTGGTGCTCTAAAATACGAAGTGGAAAATAGGAGAAGTGGTTGCTGGTGACTCGGGTTCAACACCACCCAAAGCTTCTCTCAGCCTTTTCTCCTCTTTTTTTATTTTAGTTTTTTGAATACATTGTAATTTATATTTTATAGCAAATTACTTTATTTTTCACTTTTATCTTTAAAATTCAATTATGTGTAATGACCTGACTCACTTTACAGGAGTTACCGTCCCGTTTTCTCCATTTTATACTTTCATATATTTATTTATATGTATTTGGAGAGTTGGAAATAAATCGGATAGAATCCGGTTAGAAATGAGGCAATAAACCTCTTTATAGGAAGGTTAGTTTGGAAAGGTCAATTGGATGTTGACTGATGATCTAGAAAGCTCGGAATGGATTTCTGATGAGTCGACTAGTTTCGGGGGATGATTTATGACTTCGAAGAGTAATCGGAATTGAATTCGAAAGTACGGTGTAGATTTATGCTTGAATTGGCTAAGGTTGAATTTTGGCGAATTTCGGATGATAGGTGAGATTTTGATACGAGGCTCGGAATGAAATTCTGAGAGTTGAAATAGCTCAATTATGTGATTTTGGATATGCGTGCAAAGTTTCAGATCATTCGGAGGTGTTTAGGCCGGGTTTTAGAGCAAATGCATGTTTCAGCAGTTTTAGTGAAACTTAGGCTTGAATTCGTGAGAATTTGATGATTTTGATGTTTATGATGGTGTTTTTATGTTTCAAGCAAGTTTTAATGAAGTAATGTGACATATATGTGTATTTGGTTGAGGTCCCGAGGGTCTCGGGGTAATTTCGGATGCCCAATGGGAAGTTTTGAACTTGAATAATGCAGCAGAAAATTTGCAGATAGACTTTGTTCTATGCGATCGTATAGGGAGGCCTGCGATCGCATAGAAGGTCATGAAGGGGATGAAAAATTGTTCTATACGATCGCATAGAGGAGAGTGCGATTGCATAGGTTGAGAAAATTGAACAGTGCGATTGCAAAGGGTGTTAATGCGATCGCATAGAAGGGAATTGAGGGGCTAGGAATTTGCTCTATGCGATCGCATAAAGTAGAGTGCGATCACATAGGCTTATAATGTTACATAGTGCGATCGTATATACTGGGTTGCGATCGCATAGAAGGAAAAATGGTCCTGGAAAATTTACTCTATGCGATCGCAGGAGAAGCATTGCGATCGCATAGAAGAAGGAATCAGTGACAGAACAGTTAAGTTAAAAATTTCAGACGCGAACCCTCATAACTTTACACCATTTTTAATTCGTCAAGGGAGGGTTTTGAGTGATTTGAAGAGAGTATTTAATGGGTATCTCTCGGAGGTAAGTTTCTTGACTCAAAAATGTGATTTTATGCTAGAATCAACACCAAAATTCATGAAATTGGGTAGAATTTGTGAAGAACTAGGGCTTAGATTATGAAAACGATTTTTTTGGTTTTGAAAGGCTGTTCGAACTCCGATTTTGATAAATTTTATATGCACGGACTCGTGGTGAGACGAGTAATCCATTGGTATGATTTTCGGAATTTTTCGAGAGGTGGGCTCGGGGCTCGGGTTTTACCAACTTCGTGAATTGTTATATTTTTCGAGCAATTTTGATTGGGTTATGTTTCTTTCACCCATATTTATGTATTTGCTATTGTTTTGACTAGATTCGATGCACGAGGCGGAAAATTCAAAGGGAAAAGGCATCGCGGACGAGTCCACGGCCGGTTAGAGTTGAGTAGTTGGTATATATGATGGCCTGAAGGTTTGAAACCTCGGCTTATCACATTATGACGCTATTTAGGGCATGACTCGCACCCCATGGCAGGTGCGGAATTGGCTATGACTAGGGATTGTGACTTGGTCCATCACGAACAAGAGTAATATTATATTGGCGGTTAACACGCACACTGTGTTGAGTATATATGTAGGCTGTAAGCCATGCTTGGGGCCTTGTGCCGACCAGTAGTATCCTTAGGGGATAGATATCTATGTGATAGCATTATTTGTAAAGTCATTGATCTCAGTCCTGGTTTGAAATCACTGTTATGAAATGTTAAGTCACATGTTCTTGGAAAATTAAATAAAATTAAAGTATTTTTCATTGTTAATGAACTAGAACCTGAAAATAAATAAATTGAACTGTTGTGTGACTCATATGCATATTATGGATTGAGAACGGATCGGGCTGCATGCCGCAGCAGATGATATGAATATTGCGCTTAGCAAGAAGGAGCCCCTTCGGAGTCTGTACACACCCCCAGTGAGCGCCGTCGACGTTAAATGAATCGGGCTATGCGCTGTAGTGGTCATGTGTATTGCATTGCATTCTTGTTTGTAAATTACTTATGTTAATTGTGATTTACTATTGTTGTTAGTTCGTGGTAGGTATCAGACTGTTAGTTATAGCTTTTCTCTGTGGTATTCTGTGAATTTCCTGCTTTCAGCTATGTTATATACTTTTTACTCACTTAGTATTTAGTACTCACCCCTACTCCCTGCACCTTTGTGTGCAGATTCAGGTACGCAGGAGGGTTAGACGAGCAGTCCAGTTTATTTGAGAGTGTTTGAGTTGCTGAGGTAGCTGTTGGCATTCACAGGACCTAGCTTCTCTTTTTATTTCAGTTTATTTTCCATATACTTCCAGGCTTGAGTATTTTGTTTGGTATTTTATTACTGTCCAGTTTTTTGTTAGAGGCTCTAGACTCGTGACCCCAGATCTTTTGGGAATATTATTTTGGGTGTTCGCACTTCTCACTATTTCATTCTACTATTATTATTGGAGTGTTATCATTATTAACTCTCATATTCTTCTTGAATTCGTCCTTTTGGGACTTGTTGTTAAATGTGAAAATAGTTGTTGGGTCTGGCTTGCCTAGCTTTAGGGTTGGGCGCCATCACGGCCAGGTTTGGGTCGTGACAAGTTGGTATCAGAGCCTAAGTTACTAGGCCTCGCGAGTCATGAGCCGGTTTAGTAGGCTCTCGCGGATCGGTATGTAGACGTCTATATCTATCCGTGGGAGGCTACAGAACTTTAGGAAACACTTCATTTTCTTAGAATCATATCGTGAGGTTTGTGTTATCATGAAACTAAATTTTTTTTTATTCTATTCTCTCGCAGATGGCGAGAACTCTTGCATGTGGCGAGAACCGGTGCTAACGGACGTGGTGGACGACCACCAGTGACACCTAGAGGCTGTGGTCGTGGCAGAGGCAGGGAAACAGCGACAACACCTACTGACCCACCAGCTGACCAGACTCAGGGTCAGATCCCAGCGCTAGTGGATCAGGTTTAGGATCACGCTCCAGCTGCAGGCATCCCAGCATCTCAGGTTCAGGCACCGGCAGTGCGTATTGAGACACCGGGTCTTCAGGAGACCTTAACATAGATCCTATAAGTGTGTACTGTCTTAGCCCAGGTAGTTGCGGCCTCTACTGCAGAAGCTTCTTCACAGGCAGGGGGAGGAAATCAGACCCCTGTTACTTTAGGACTTACAGGTACCTGAGGCGGCTCTAACTCATCCAGTTTAGTCGGCTGCACCAGTCGCATCATCCCCAGCTCATGTAGTTCCATATATACCGGATGATGAGCGGCGTCGGTTGGATAGGTTTGGTAGGCTTCAGCCTCCGACATTCAGTGGTGTTGAGGGCGAGGATGCCTAGGGTTTTCTGGATAAGTGCCAGTGTATGCTTCGTACTGCGGGTATTCTGGAGTCTAGCGGTGTTGCTTTCACTACCTTCCAGTTCATAGGGCCAGCATTTCATTGGTGGGAGGATTTCAAGAGGCGTAGGCCTATTGGGGAAGCGTCCCTCACTTGGCAGCAGTTCTTTACGGTATTTCTGGAGAAGTATGTGCCCCAGTCTCATAGGGAGGAGCTACATCATCAGTTCGAGTGGTAAAGCAGAGGGATATGACAGTGACTCAGTACGAGTTGAGGTTTAAACAACTAGCTCGACATGCTATGTGGATGATTCCGACAGATTGTGAGAGGATTAGGAGATTCTTGGATGGCCTCAATTATTCTATTCGTATATTGATGACTATAGAGAGGGCTACAACAGTTACTTTTGAGGAGGTAGTTGATGCGGCTCGTCAGTTTGAGACAGACAGCCATCGAAAGCGTGAAGAGAGGGAGGCTAAAAGGCCTCGTAGTGCAGGTAGTTATAGTGGTGCTCCGTCTAGGGGCCAGTTTCAACACATCAGAGGTCGTTCCTTCAGATCTCCTCAGTCACGCCGTGCAGAATCTAGTGGGGCTTCGTCAGACCGTAGTCGTCATAGTTACCAGGGTTATCAGGGTCATCATGGCGAGCAAGGTCGTCAATAGAGTCAGCCCGCACTGAGTTCCCTTCCAGCTCAGAGCTCTACTCCTACTCCTTCAGCTCCTTCAGCTCAGGGTTCATCTACAGCGAGGGGTTCTCAGCAGTCCTTTTCTCCAGCTTCGGTCCGTTATTTTAAGTATGGTGAGTTGGGCCATATCATGAGGGAGTGTCCCCAGTTGCTTCGTAAGCGATCTAAGTAGAGGGATCAACCTTCATCTTCTGCTCTTGTTTCTTCAGCACCTGCTCAGTCAGCTAAGAGTGGTGGTCAGGTAGCCAGAGGTCGCCCCAGTGGTGAGGATTGTACTGGCGGAGGTCAGGCTCATTTTTATGCTCTTCCATAAAGTAGGGACGCTAGTGCATCAGATGCAGTCATCACAGGTATTATCTCAATCTTCCATAGGGATGCTTCTGTCTTATTTGATCTCGGATCTACCTATTCCTATGTATCTTCATATTTTGCGCATCATTTGGATACGACCCATGGTATTCTTGCCTTTCCCTTGCATGTGTCTACCCTTGTGGGTGATACAGTTATTGTGGATCATATATACCGATCCTGCCTTGTTACTATTGGGGCTCTGGAGACCCGAGTTGACTAATTATTATTGGGCATGGTGGATTTAGATATGATTCAAGGCATGGATTGGTTATCTCCTTACCATGCGATTCTGAACTGTCATGCCAAGATAGTTGCATTAGCTATTTCAGGTTATCCGAGGATCGAGTGGCGAGGTGTGACTGATTATGTATCCGACAGAGTGATTTTTTTCTTAAAATCTCAACGAATGATTGGGAAGGGTTGCTTATCTTATTTGGCTTTCGTTAGAGATATTGAGGTGACAGTAAAGAATAAGTACCCATTACCTCGTATTGAGGACTTGTTTGATCAACTTCAGGGAGCAAGTGTATTCTCTAAGATTAACTTTCGATCGGGTTATCACCAGTTGAAGATTAGGGATTCAGACATTATGAAGACAGCTTTCAGAATGAGATATGGGCACTATGAATTTCTGGTGGTGTCTTTTGGCTGACTAATGCCCCAACCGCATTCATGCACTTGATGAACAGTGTGTTTCGGCCGTATCTTGATTCTTTTGTGATCGTATTTATTGATAATATCCGGGTATACTCGCGCAGCCAGAAGGATCATGCATAACACTTGAGGGTGGTATTGCAGAGATTGAGAGAGGAAAAGCTTTATGTGAAATTTTCTAAGTGTGAGTTCTGGCTTAATACCGTGACTTTTCTGGGACATGTAGTGTCCAGCGATGGTATTTGGATTGACCCACAAAAAGTCGAGGCGGTGCAGAATTGGCCCAGGCCGTCCTCAGCTGTGGAGATCCGGAGTTTCCTCGATTTGGCAGGCTATTACCGTAGGTTTGTTCAGGGTTTTTCGTCTATTGCTTCACCTTTGACGAAGTTAACACAGAAGAATGCTCCATTTGTGTAGTCTGATGAATGCGAGGAGAGCTTCCAAAAGCTCAAGTCGGCCCTGACCATAGCTCTGGTACTTGTTTTGCCATCAGCTTCAGGGTCTTATACGGTGTATTGTGATGCTTCGGGAGTTAGGATTAGTTGTGTATTGATGCAGGAGGGTAGAGTTATTGCATATGC
The DNA here is from genome assembly GCA_032618575.1 of Nicotiana noctiflora. Classification (NCBI taxonomy): domain Eukaryota; kingdom Viridiplantae; phylum Streptophyta; class Magnoliopsida; order Solanales; family Solanaceae; genus Nicotiana; species Nicotiana noctiflora. The sequence continues at coordinate 37,129 of JASVEL010013865.1, forward strand.
TTCTCTTCAGTTAAATCCCCATGAGAAGAACTACCATGTTCACAACTTAGAGTGAGCTGCTATTGTTTATGCCTTGAAGATTTGGAGGCACTACTTGTATGGTGTATCTTGTGACGTATATACACACCACCGCATCCTTCAGCACTTGTTTAAGCAGATAGATCTCAACTTGAGGCAGCGGAGATGGCTTGAATTACTCAAAGACTATGATAATACTATCTTGTATCATCCCGGGAAGGCCAATGTAGTGGCCGATGCTTTAAGCCGGAAGACTGTTAGTATGGGTAGCTTGGCATACATTCTAGTTGGGGAGAGGCCCCTTGCAGCAGATGTTCAGACGTTAGCCAATCAGATGGTGAGGTTGGATACTTCAGAGACTAGCAGGGTGTTAGCTTGCGTTGTTTCTCGGTCTTCCTTATATGATCGCATTCGTGAGCGCCAGTATGATGATCCACACTTGCTTGTTCTTAAGGATAGAGTTCAGTATGATGATGCCAAAGATGTCACTATTGATAGTGATGGTGTGTTGAGGATGCAGGGCTGGATATGTGTGCCCAATGTTGATGGCCTTTGTGAGTTGATATTGGAGGAGACCTATAGCTCGCGGTATTCCATCCATCCAGGTGCTGCAAAGATGTACCAGGATTTGAGATAGCATTATTGGTGAAGAAGGATGAAGAAGGATATTGTGAGTCATGTAGCACGGTGCCTCAACCGTCAGCTGGTCAAGTCTGAGCATCAGGGGTCCGGTGGTGTGTTTCAGCGTATGGATATTCCTAAGTGGAAGTGGGAAATGATCACTATGGACTTTGTTAGTGGACTCCCTCGAACAGCGAGGAAGTTTGATTCAGTTTGGGTGATTGTGGATAGGCTGACCAAGTCAGCTCATTTCATTCCTGTGTGTACTACATAGTCCTCCGGGCGGTTAGCAGATATATTCATCCGTGAGATTGTGAGGTTGCATGGAGTTCCAGTTTATATCATATCAGACAGAGGTAATCAGTTTACTTCACAGTTCTGGAGGACATTTCAGTGAGAGTTGGGTTCACAGGTAGAATTGAGCACAACATTTCACCCACAGACGGATGGGCAGTCCAAGCGTAAAATTTAGATATTGGAGGACATGTTGTGTGCTTGCGTCATTGATTTTGGAGGTTCTTGGGTTGACTACTTGCCTCTTGCAGAGTTTGCTTATAATAATAGCAATTAGTCCAGCATTCAGATGGCATCGTATGAAGCCTTATATGGGAGACGGTGCAGGTCTCCAGTTGGTTGGTTTGAGCCCGGTGAGCCTAGATTATTGGGGACAGAGTTAGTCCAGGATGCCTTAGACAAGGTGAAGGGGATTCAGGAGAGGCTTCATACAGCTCAGTCGTGTCAGAAGTGTTATGCGGACCGGAAGGTCCGAGATGTGTCTTATTCAGTGGGCGAGAAGGTGTTACTGAAAGTTGCGCCTATGAAAGGCGTTATGAGGTTTGGGAAGAAAGGAAAGCTGAGCCCAAGATTCATTGGATCTTTTGAGATGCTTAGGAAGGTTGGGGAGGTGGCCTATATGCTTGCTTTGCCACCTAGATTGTCGGGAGTTCACCCGGTGTTCCATGTATCTATGCTCTAGAAGTACGTTGGAGATCCGTCTCATGTATTAGACTTCAGCACGATACAGCTGGATGAAGACTTGACCTATGATGTCGAGCCGGTAGCCATTCTGGGTCGACAGGTTCGTAAGTTGAGTTCCAAAAACATAGCTTTGGTGAAGGTGCAGTGGATAGGTCGGCCCGTGGAGGAAGCAACTTGGGAAACCGAGCAGAATATACGGAGCAAATATCCACACCTATTTGAGGTTTCGGGTATGTTTCTTAACCCACCCGCAGACGAGCATTTGTTTAAGTTAGGGAAAATGTAACGACCCGACTCGTCGTTATGGGAGTTACCACCCCATTTTCTCCATTTTATACTTTCATATGTTCATTTATATGTGTTTGGGGAGTTGGAAGTTAATCGGATAGAATCCGATTAGAAATGAGGCAATAAACCTCTTTTTGGGAAAATTAGTTTGGAAAAGTCAACCGGATATTGACCGATGAGTTAGAAAGATCAGAATGGATTTATGATAAGTCGACTAGTTTCGGGGGATGATTTATGACTTAGGCGAGCAATCGGAATTAAATTCGGAAGTCCGGTGTAGATTTAGGCTTGAATTGGCTAAGGTTGAATTTTGGCGAATTCCGGATGGTAGGTGAGATTTTGATCCGGGGCTCGAAATGAAATTCCGAGAGTTGCAGTAGCTCCGTTAGGTGATTCTAGATATGCGTGCAAAGTTTCAGATCATTCAGAGGTGTTTAGGTCGGGTTTTAGAGCAAATTCAAGTTTCAAAAGTTTTAGTGAAACTTAGGCTTGAATCCGTGAGAATTTGATGATATTTATGTTTATGATGGTATTTTTATGTTGCGAGAAAGTATGAATGAAGTAATGTGACATATTTGTGCATTTGGTTGAGGTCCCGAGGGTCTCAGGGTGATTTCGGATGCCCAACGGGAAGTTTTGAACTTGAATAATGCAGTAGAAAATATACAGACATACTTTATTTTATGTGATCGCATAGAGAGGCATGCAATCGCATAGAAGGTCACGAAGGGGATGAAAAAATGTTCTATGCGATCGCATAGAGGAGAGTGTGATCGCATAGGTTGAGAAAATTGAACGGTGCGATCACAAGGGGTGTTAATGCGATCGCATATAAGGAAATTGAGGGGCCAGGAATTTGCTCTATGCAATCGCATAGACTAGAGTGCGACTGCATAGGCTTATAATGTTATATAGTGCGATCGCATACACTAGGTTGCGATCGCATAGAAGGAAAAATGGGCTGGGAAATTTACTCTATGCAATCGTAGGAGATGCATTGCGATCGCATAGAAGAAGGCGTCACTGACAGAACTGTTAAGTTAAAAATTTCAGACGCGAACCCTCATAACTTTACACCATTTTTACTTCATCAAGGGAGGGTTTTGAGTGATTTGAAGAGATTTTTCAATGGGTATCGCTTGGAGGTAAGTTTCTTGACTCAAAAACGTGATTTTATGCTAGAATCAACACCAAAATTCATGATATTTGGTAGAATTTGTGAAGAACTAGGGCTTAGATTATGAAAATGAATTTTAAATTCAGAGGGTTGCAGTAGCTTCGTTAGGTGAGTCTGGATATGCGTGCAAAGTTTTAGATCATTCAGAGGTGTTTAGGTCGGGTTTTAGAGCAAATTCAATTTTCGAAAGTTTTAGTGAAACTTAGGCTTGAATCCGTGAGAATTTGATGATTTTTATGTTTATGATGGTGTTTTATGTTGCGAGAAAGTATGAATGAAGTAATGTGACATATCTGTGCATTTGGTTGAGGTCCCGAGGGTCTCAGGGTGATTTCGGATGCCCAACGGGAAGTTTTGAACTTGAATAATGCAGCAGAAAATTTACAGACATACTTTATTTTATGTGATCGCATAGAGACGCCTGAAATCGCATAGAAGGTCATGAAGGGGATGAAAAATTGTTCTATGCGATCACTTAGAGGAGAGTGCGATCGCATAGGTTGAGAAAATTGAACGGTGTGATCACAAGGGGTGTTAATGCGATCGCATATAAGGAAATTGAGGGGCCAGGAATTTGCTCTATGCAATCGCATAGAGTAGAGTGCGATCGCATAGGCTTATAATGTTATATAGTGCGATCACATACACTTGGTAGAATTTGTGAAGAACTAGGGCTTAGATTATGAAAACGCATTTTTGGATTTTGAAAGGCCGTTCGAACTCCGATTTCGATAAATTTTATAAGCACGGATTCGTGGCGAGACAAAAAATCCGTTAGTATGATATTCAGAATTTTTCGAGAAATGGGCCCAGGGCTAGGGTTTTACCAACTTCATGAATTGTTACGCCTTTCGAGTAATTTTGATTGGGTTATATTTCTTTGACCCATATTTATTTATTTTTGTGATTTTGACTAGATTCGACGCACGAGGCAGCAAATTCGAAGGGAAAAGACATCGCAGACGAGTCCATGACCGGTTAGAGGCGAGTAGTTGGTATATATGATGGCTTGAGGGTTTGAAACCCCGGCTTATCACACTGTGATGCTATTTAGGGCCTGACTCGCACCCCATGGCAGGTGCATGATTGGTTATGACAGGGGATTGTGACTTGGTCCATCCCGAACAAGAGTAATATTATATTGGCTATTGAAACGCACATTGTATTGAGTATATATGTAGGTTGTAAGCCATGTTTGGGGCCTTGTGCCGACCTATAGTATCCTTAAGGGATATATATCTATGTGATAACATGAATTGTAAAGTATAAATCTCAGTCCTGGTTTGAAATCACTGTTATGAAATGCTAAGTCACCTGTTCTTGGAAAATTAAATAAAATTAAAGTATTTTTCGTTGTTAATGAACTGGAACCTCGAAATAAATAAATTGAACTGTTGTGTGACTCATATGCATGTTGTGGACTTAGCACGGATCGGGCTGCACGCCGCAGCGGATGATATGAATATTGCGCTTGGGCTGCAGGAGCCCCTCTAGAGTCTGTACACACCCTCAGTGAGCGCCGTCGATGTTAAACAGATCAGGCTACGCACCGTAGCTGTCATGTGCATTGCATTGCCTTCTTGTTTGTAATTTACTTGTGTTAATTGTGATTTGCTGTTGTTGTTAGTTCGTGGTAGGTATCGGACTGTTAGTTTTAGCTTTGCTCTGCGGTATTCTGCGGATTTCCTTTCTTTCAACTATTTTATATACTTTTTACTCATTGAGTACTTAGTACTCATCCCTACTCCCTGCACCTTTGTGTGCAGATTCAGGTACGCAGGAGGGTTAGACGAGCAGTCCAGTTTATTTCAGAGTGTTTGAGTTGCTGAGGTAGCTACTAGCATTCGCAGGACCTAGCTTCTCTCTTTATTTCAGTTTATTTTCCATATATACTTCCAGACTTGAGTTTTTTATTCAGTATTCTTATTACTATCCAGTTTTTGCTTAGAGGCTCTAGACTCGTGACCCCAAATCTTTTGGGAGTGTTATTTTCGGTGTTCACACTTCTCAATATTTCATTCAACTATTATTATTGGAGTGTTATTATTATTAACTCTCATATTCTTCTTGAATTCGTCCTTTTGGGACTTGTTGTTAAATATGAAAACAGTTGCTGGGTCTGGCTTGCCTAGCTTTAGGGTTGGGCGTCATCACGATCAGGTTTGGGTCGTGACATTATGGTTTAGTGCTACTACAAAATACTCAATTTAATGAATTTTATTCTTTTTTAGTCTCTTCCTTAAAATTGAAAGCCTTAAATTGTAACTTATTGCTCCACAAATAAAAAAAATACAAATCTTGTTTCACAACCTTCTTCAACAATCACTCTGAATTGGCAATGGCAACTAAGAATTTGAGACTCTTCTTCAATTCTTTTAGTACTAACGTTGTCTTAATCTTGATGTCTTTAGTAAGTCTTTGATAATTTTAAATTTGAACGCCTTTTGCGAAGAACTCTCTCTCTGTTAGTGTTTTCTTTTTCTTTAGAGATTCTTTTTGTTAATATTTGGATGATAAGTCATCATAATCATTAAGTTTTAAAGTGTTGCACGCCGGATTTTATCGTTGGTGATTAGCAGATACAGTGGTGCCCCCGTCGTACTCAAATTCTGGATCCGCCTCTAAATATAACCAACTAATTATGATACATTAATTATGCGATGATTAATTTTTTTCTTAAGTGGCCAACCAAACATTGTATTATTTAAAGAAATTTTTACATTTCTATGCCACATAGAAAACCTTGTTATCCTTAATGTTTAAAGTTTGATTTATTATACTTAGTATACCAAATTACCAATTCTATACCATAGTGTATTTTAGCTTGGAGCTTTAATTTTTCCTCAAAAGCTCGGACCGAATCAATATCCTATCGGAAACTTGCAACTGCCATATTCTGTAACAAGAAGAAATTCAATCTTCGGTTAATGCCAAAAACACTTTAATTTCTGCAACAAATATGAAAATAGAACTCTCTTCTTTTTTCTAACATACTCATTAATATAACTTTTATGAAATTTTTAAGAAAATAATAATAATTATTATAATATCGTAAATATATTCAACAAGAGTTTGATTTATGTAATGGTTATAAAACCAATGGATAAAAGGATTGATAAACAAATCAATGAATAGATCGTCTACCTAACAGATAATAGTGGGTAGATCATCTAGCAATTTTCTAAACAATATAAACCAAATTAGAAAAGACCTTCTATTTATTCTACAACTATCCTTCTGCATTCTAAAAATATACTTTAAAATATGGTGGTGTCGCTGTATGTATTTTTGTACGTACTAGGTGTAAGATAGTTAAAAAATCCCCACTAGGAGATTCAGTCACGACATAAAATGAGAACATACCTTCAATATGTGTATTCTATAATTATCCTTCTAATTAAATATCAAAATATAATGGACTTATTGAATCGATGGTAGTCTATGGTATTTTCGATATTGGTACAGTTTCTCATTCAATTGTAGCTTAGTTGATATTTTCAATATAATTGTGTTTGTGGAGAAGATTTGTAGAAATTTTATAGCCTGTTTGACCAAGCTTATTTTTGGCCAAAAGGAATTTTGGCCAAAATTTGAGTTGTTCGGCTAAGCTTCTAGAAGGAAAAAAAGTGCTTTTGAGGAGAAGCATAAGCAGTTTTGGAGAAGCAGAAAAAAGTAGCTTCTGTCCAAACACATTCTTTTGAGAAGCACTTTGAGAAAAATACACTTAGAAGTAGTTTTTAACAGCTTGGTCAAATACTAATTGTTGCTCATAAGTGCTTTTCAAACTAATTAGTCAAACACAAACTACTTATTACCAAAAGTACTTTTAAAAAAAAGTGCTTCTCAAAATAAGCTGATTTTTTAAGCTTGGCCAAACGGGCTATTAGTCGTTTTTGATTTGTGAAAACAGAAAATAAAGTATCTACAATTAGAATATAGATAAACTATAATTTATCTACAAAATATCTACAAACTGGATACATTAAATTTTTATATCCGAATTTTCATTGAATCGTAGCATAATTGAGATTTTTGACATAATTGCATTTTTTCAGAAGATTTTTAAAAGTTATAGCTATTTTTTATTTGTGAAAACAGAAAATAAAGCATTTACAATCATAATACAAATAATCCACAAATTATCTATGTCACGACCCAAACCCCGATCGTGATGTGCAATTGATCTGTGCGATATCGAGTATGCTAACGCGAATCTCGAACGGTCGTAATCAAATCTCTCAATCGTTTTCCTTTTCTCCTGTCGTTAACTCTCGAAAGTCGTGCAAGGCTCTCAAACGGTCTAACTGTCGGAAACATTCGTAATCGTTCCAACCGGTCATGGTTCAAACCATCTCATAGGTCGTCCTCAGTACAAAAGGTCAATTCAGCGCCCAACACATTGCTAGGCAAGCCCGACCATTTTCCAGATAACCAGTCAATTTTAATTAATACTGATCCATTTAGAGTTAACTAGTCTGTTTTCATAATAGAAATAACTATGCAGAAATAGAAATATATGTAATACAACCAATTAAATTCGGTGTCACAAGTCTGAGCCTCTAACAGAAAGAAAACACCCTATACAATCCAAGTCAAGTGGAATGACAAAAGACATAAATAGTAGGAGGGAGAGATCGGGTCCTGCGGACGCCGGCAGCTACCTCGATGTCTCCTCAGCTGGTAATAGAAACAGCAGCAGTGTATAGCTCAACTGCCCTCCTAGATCCCTATATCTGCACACGAGGTGCAGGGAGTAGAGTGAGTACTTTCAACTCAATGAGTAATAAATAATAAATAATAACTGAAAGCAAGAACACATGTATGAACACTAAACAGCTCTAAGAATAACTGTACAGGCAAATCCTCACTAAAATGATAAGTCCGGTTCCAGACTACTACAATCTCACACTGATCCAGCACTATTGCGGCGTGCAGGTCTATGATATATATATATATATATATATATATATATATATATATATATATATATATATATATATATATATATATATATATATATATATATATGCGGCGTGCAGCCCGATCCTACAATATTTAGCAGCACTCACTAGGAATGTGTGTAGACTCCGAAGGGGCTCCTAGAGCCCAAGCGCTCATAATACTGCTGCGTGCAGTCCGACCCACATATATATTACTGCGGCGTGCAGTCCGATCCATATATATATCAGATATATAATATTGCGGCATGCAGTCCGATCCAAACATGTATATGTATATACCGCTGCGGCGTGCAGCCCGATCCAGTATACATATCAATACCTCACTATGGGTCCTCGACCCCTCTCAGTCAATATAGACTTGGCCTCTCGGACCCACTCAGCTAGAACAGGGCATTCAACCCCAGGTAGTCTCACTTAGAGTACACGTCTAGTACTTGTTCATGTCATGCTATACAGCTATGAGTACGGCTGAGTGTAAGTGTTCAACATGATATAGGGGTCATTTAGCTTCACAAGCCTCCCTAAGATTCTACAGATCGGCACAAGGCCTCAAACATGGCTACTAGCCCAATTGTACAGATATAAGCTCAGTCTTAGTCAATATGCACAATAAAATATCAATCGGTAGGGACCCAGTCCAAATCCCCTGTCATAATATCACCACGCTTGTCACATGACGCGTGTTTCATCTCAACATAATATTGTATAGTGCAAATACGAGGTTTCAAACCCTCAATATATCATTCATTACTACCACGCACCTCGAACCGGCAAAAGTCCTAGCCCGCCCTATGCTTGCCTCGCAAATCGACCTCCTCGGGTGCCAAATCTGATCAAACCAATAAGAATACATCAAAATAGGCTAATGAATCATAACCCAATCGAAAGGACTCGAAAAACACCCAAAAATACGAAGTTGCCAAAACCCGAGCTCCAGGGCCGCTCTCGAAAAATTACGAAAGTTACATTTTCAGAATCCTTATCTCGCCATAAGTCTTTGCATATAAAATTTATCAAAATCGGACTTCAAATGGACCGGCAAATCATGATTTTTCATAGCAAAAATCCAAGCCTAACTCCCACAATTTACACCCAATTTCAGAGAATTAATGGAAGATTCTTCGATAAAATGATGTAATAAGACCACGAGACTTACCTCCAATCACTTCCCGATGAAATCCCCTTCAAATCCTGTCACTTAGCTCTCAAGGTACTCAAAATGGAGGAAAATGTCCCTCAAAATGCGAATGAAATGTTTCATTTAACCCTTCTGTCGCCCAGGTAATTACACTATGTGATCGCATCCCTCTATTGCGATCGCATTGAACAAATTTAACACTCCATATTTTAATGCTATGCGATCGCACACCGGTATTGCGATCGCATAGAACAATCTTTCATCTCCAAAAATTTCTACTATGCGATCAAACTTCTACCTTGCGATCGCATAGAACAAATGCCATCCACGGACCCTAGGCCCATAATACACTATGCGATCGCAGCACATACTATGCTATCGCAGAGAACAAAGACATAAAGTTATTCGATCGCAGCCCCTTCTATGTGATCGCATAGAACAACTCAGAAGCCCATTTTCATCCTTCTATGCGATCGCAACATCCTTATGTGATCGCATAGAGCATCCGTGTGCAATAAATACCAGCAACCAACAGCCCTTCAAAAATGCTAGAAATGGTCCGATTGGACCCCCAGATTCACCCCGACGCCCCCTGGACCTCAACGAAAATCACCAACCTACTCCAAAATACTATACAAACTTGTTCCAATCATAAAAACACATCCTTAAATACGGAAATCATCAAATCATAGCGGATTCAAGCCTAAGTTTCAACTAAAACTTTCGAAACCAACATCCAATCAAAAACCTGACCAAATGATGTCTGAATGACCTGAAAATTTGCAGAAATATCCAAAATCACCTAACGAAGCTACTGCAACTGTCGAAATTCCATTCCGACACCCGGATCAAAATCTCACCTATCGACCGGATTTCGCCAAAATTCCAACTTCGCCAATTCAAGCATAATTCTACACCGAACCTCCAAATTCAATTCCGATCACTCTCCTAAGCCACAAATGATCCCCCGAATCTGCCCGAACCATCAGAATTTGATTCCGAGCCCTTTAACACACAAGTCAACATCCGGTTGACTTTTCCCAACTATTCATTCATCAAAGAGACTATTTGTCTCATTTCCCACCAAATCCGGTCCGAATTGACTCAAATTTACCAAACACATATATTGAAACATGAACAAGCATATAACGGGAAAAATAAGACGGTAACTCATGTGATGATGGACCGGGTCATCACAATCTACAACTTCTGCAATATGTCTTCTTCTTCGACGAGTTTCAATATGAAATTCAGTCAAAGCCAAGTCTAATCTTCACCAAAACCCCTCAAAATTGAAATATAAACTTCAAACCATATTCCCGTTTATTTTAAACAACACCCAGTCCAAAGAAATAATGATTTTTGGAAACTCGAATTTGAATACAAAGCTTTCAAGCTTTTTAATGACTGTCAATGGTGAAAAATATCTGGACGAATATTTACTTCCATAATTGTAATGTGTCAAAATAGGAATATCTGGAAGAATATGTAGTTCCAGATTTATAGCGCGCCTAATGAGTATTTAATGAATGGTATATATTTTGTAGAATAACTATGAACATGACGGATAAATATGAAACTATGTATATTTTTAATAATAAGGTTTTATGATATAGGAAGGAAAAAGTTAAAATATTTAAATCTTATGCAGTATTTATGGTAAGATTAATTGGTCGGATACACAACCAAAAACGATCCCTACGTGAATCGAAGTTCATTGTACTAATCTAAATGTTTTGCTGTAAAAAGAATCAAGTCCAAAATATAAGACGACGGCTTGGTCCACTTATTTGGTTGACTCTACAACTTGGATTATGGGAAGAAAGGGCGGAGAAGCAACCTAAAGAAGCAACAAAAAAGATTGCTTGTCCTTGATTTTTCCCTTCTTTTTTGTTACAAAGGAAAGACTTGGGATCTCTCCATTATTATTGCAGACCTACTAGAGACACCGACATTCATCAAGGAAGATTTATTAGAGAATAAAAGAGGGTTAAAGAGATGAGCAAATGATCAAAATGATCGAGGCAATTGATCTAGAAGATCACATGACATAACACTTCATAAAATCTCATGAGAGATTTAGAAGCTAGTGCACAAGATTGCGATGTGAAGGCTCAAGGATGTGAATTGATGCTATCATCAAGGGGAGTTAATGCGCATTGCACTCTTTTTCCCTTACAAGGTTTTGTCCCACTGGATTTTCCTTGTAAGGTTTTTAACGAAACAACCAATAGGCGCATTTCTAAACATACGTACTCTTTTACCTTCTCTAGAATTTTTTTTTCCCATTGGGTTTTTTTTAGTTAAGGTTTTAACGACGTACATTATCTGTTGAATAGACATCCATGGGGAGTGTTATAAATAGAATTCTATTTATCGTGAATGTCTATATTTGGAGAGATTCTATGGTTTATTACTTGGTGGCTAAGTCATCATCTCCTTATAAATAGAGGGTTCTATTCTATTGTAAATCATCCCAAAATTCAATAAGAATTCTCTCTCTATCTACAATATTATTCTTCTTTTTTTATTATTTCATAACAGAAACAAGGTTTTAAGTATTTTTACTATAATGGTTATGATGACAAAAATTCATAAAATGAACATAAATAACTTATTCACTCTTGCCCAGAAATTATTTTCTTCACAACTTTTTGAACTCTTAACTTCATAACAGTAACAACCAATGTTTATACATCTTTTAACAATCTCTATTCTCTCATACTCAAAATATCGTCAAAAGCATGTATTGGCTAACATTTTCATGTATCTTCACTGAAAAGATTTGAAAAAAGTATTTTCTTTTAATGCTTTAATCTTTAAGAAAATATTTTCATAAAAACATTAATTTTTAGAAAAATACCATCTATTCTCTTTTTTTCTCCCTTTATTTAATTAAGAGTATTTTCTGACATCTAAAATATTTCTGGAAGAAAATACAGGACGGGGTATTGATTCATAATCCAACCATTTAAATTAATAAAACATACTAATAAATTTGTTCACACACCATTTCCATTTATTAAACCCCTTAATAAAACATACTAATAAATCTGACAGCTTGTTCCCAGTATATTTCTTAGTGGAGGTGTTATGTCCCACCATAATTGATTAATTTTTAAGGAGATCAAAATAATTGAAGTAAAGGATCTCAAAAGGACAATTCAAATAGTGGAGGTGTAATTACACTTCTCTATTATTAGTTCTTTCTCATAATCAATGTAATCAACAACCTTAAACCGAGCAATTGTTAGAGATCCCACATTTGAGCTGATGAAGCAATCATTTAATACACAATAATCAAATCACATGGTTTTCCTAGATCATAAACTTTAACTGGATACCAAAAACAAGAAGTAATATTTAGTTACATGAGCAATTAGCGGTAATTATAGCCATCATGAAGTCATAAACTATCATCAAGAAGAGGTTAGGGGATGATAATTATTGACCACTTCTGCATACGCCATCTTCATTTTCTTGTCTATTCTCATTCAATTAAGCAAACTCTGGTATGTTTTACTTTTTTATTTAGTAATGGTGGTGTTTTTGTGTTTGTTATTCAAAATTTGTTACGTAGAAATTATTTAACTTTGTGTTCATTACACAAAAGGTATTTTTTTTTCTTTTATTACACAAAAATTATTTTACTTTGCTTTATTTATCACAAAAGTCACATTTTACTTAAAAAGTCTATTATGTCCTTGATAATATATAAATCTTCATATTTATGTAATATCTTCTGTATTATATACTATATAATATATTTTTAACTATGTATTTTATTTATACATAAAATAACTTAATATTATTTTTTATTTTTTTAAATAATATATTCATATATTTAATTTTTTTGACGTTAGTTTTCAAAATATATTAGTTGCCTTATTAAATTTGTCGGTGACTTTAATATATATTAGTACAGAAATAATCGGCAAGTTACATTTTCGTGAGAAAATTTGCAGGTAAAAAAATAAAGAAAGTGAGAAAAAAAATCATATGTTAATCTGAAGGAAAATCCATAGATACAACATGCGAATTTAGTTGGAGATATATACCTAGAAAATTAGTTATTTGGAAAATTGCAGTACTAGTAATTCGAGAAAAAACATCCAAAAAAATCGACCAAAGATGGTCGGTAATGGCCAATAATCGTCCAAAATGCGACCATTAACATGTGATCAGTATTTTGAAGGTCGTAAGGGCATAACAGACCAAAGTTGGTCGGAAAGTACCGGCCAACTTTGGTTGGTCAAGTAAATTCAAAAAATAAAAGAATTGCTGAAAAAAAAGTTGTTTTATAATGCTACTAATATATCTTGAAAATTGAAGCTAAGAAAAAATTAAATATACGAATATATTATAAAAATAATAAATAAAATAATATTAAGTTATTATATTTATAAATAAAATACAAAGTTAAAAATATACTCCATTATATAGTATATAATATAGAAGGTATTACATAAATATGAAGGTTTATAAAATATCAAGGGCATAATAGACTTTTCAAGTAAAAATATGACTTTCGTGGTAGCTATAGCAAAGTAAAATAATTTTTATGTAACAAAAGAAAGAAAAGTGACTTATGTAATGAACACAAAGTTGAATAATTTTTACGTAATAAAATAAAATATAACTTTTTGATAACAAACACAAAAATTTAATGACCATGGATAAAAACTCAAGTTTTAATTATTTTATTGCATGGTTGCTATTTTTATGAGTAAGTATTTTAGTATTAATTAATTCTACAACTTTGCTAACTGAGATGAAATCATTTAATGATTGTTCTTGTTTTGATTTTATCCCAACACTTATTATTTAATGATGGTCAGGTCACACCATGCAACCGATTACGTTTTTAGAAACTACTAGGTATGAGCACCCATATATATATGCCATTTATTGTAAAGCATATAAGTAAAAAATAAACCTAGTTATTAATCCTTAATAAGAAATGTCTAACAACTTCATCCTTTTAATTAACACTTGAACGGAATGTTCGTTTAAGCATAATAACTACGTACAAATGCATCGTTGTTAAAGGAAATGATATAGCAGCGAATTGGTCTAATTAAGAAAGTCAATTAATTATTTTTTCTGTCTCACTTTATTTATTTATGTGACACACTTTCTTTAATTTGTCCCGAAAAAAATATCGGAAAAGGTCCAAATATCCCTCTATACTTTGCGAAAAGGGCCAAATATACCCCTCGTTAAAAGTTTGGTTCATATCCAACCTTTCCGTTACACTATTGGCCCGGATACCCACCTAGACTTTACGATAAGGTCTATATATAACCCTTATTTTTTAACAATTTTTTTTTGTAAAAATTGAAAATTATTTATTGAAAATAATTTCTTCAGTTCTTAAAAAACGACAAATATTTTGTTAAAAAATATTTTTTTTCTTTTTATACAACAAAAAAAAAACAGTTTTTACAAATTTGTTATTCCAGTTTTTACAAAAAAAGTTTTAAAAAACTAAATAATGAAGAAAAAAAATATTTTTCAAAAGCGAAAATAATTTGTTGAAAATATTTTATTCAGTTTTTAAAAAATAAAAATATTTTTGTAGAAACTGAAAATGTTCTAATTCCTCTATTTTTATATTTTTTACATATTTTACAAATATGTTTTTACAAAAAAAATATTTTGTTAAAAAAATAATTTTTGCATTTTTTTAATGTTTACAAAAATAAATTAGAACATTTCCAAAAGAAAAGGACATTTCATTTTGTGAAACTTTAAACAAATTGCAAAAATTATTTTTTAACAAAATATTTTATTTTGTAAAAACTGAAAAAATATAAAACAGAGGAATTATAACATTTTCAGTTTTTAACAAAATATTGTTATTTTTTAAAAACTGAATAAAATATTTTTAACAAATTATTTTCGCTTTTGAAAAATATTTTTTTTCTTCATTTTTTAGTTTTTTTAAAGTTTTTTTTAAACCAGAAAAATGGAACAACATATTTGTAAAAACTTTTTTTTTTGTAAAAACAGAAAAAAATATTTTTTAACAAAATATTTTCGTTTTTTAAGAACTGAAGAAATTATTTTCAATAAAATATTTTCAGTTTTTACGTAAAAATAATATTCTGTTAAAAAAATGAGGGTTATATATAAACCTTATCGTAAAATCCAGGGTGGTATTTGGCTCCGTTTAAAGTTCAGGGGGTATTCGGGCCAATAATATAACGGTAAGGTTAGATAAGGGTCGAACTTTTAACGAGGGATATATTTGGCCCTTTTTGCAAAGTATAGGGGATATTTGGACCTTTTCCGAAAAAATATTATCTTTTTATATTAAAAATAATTTAACTTCAAAAAAATTTCTTCTTACACTTTATTAGATGTTTTAAAGTTATATAAATACCTAAAAACTTGTTTGAGTTTATAAATATAAAAAATAATTTTTTTTATTAATCTACTTGTTAGAGGATGTCACATGACATAAGTTAGGAACTAAGGAAATACCTGTTACTCTTAAGGGCTTAAAGATTAGGAGATCGCCACGTATGACATAGTCTGGGTGCACCAACTCTTGACTCTTTTTCCGTCGTTTTTTGGCTGAAGATACTTTGTCTCTTCAACACTTGGGAAAATGAGCTAGTCACACAACCCAAATTTGACTGCTGACAGTGACTTCATATGAGTTGTTGGCAATTAATGTTTTTTCCTTCTGGCCAGACTAGAAATTGTGTAAGATAGGTAGGTCCAATTATATGAAAGGCAGCCGAATTAATATAAACATTTAATGTAACTTGCAAATTGTTTGGATATTTTGGAAGGTGCATAATATCTGAATCTTGCACTTACAATATTTCCAACGCCACTTTTTTTTTTTTTTTAGGAACGATATGCATATTATATATACCAAAATTTACATAGTTTAAAGCTTGGGATGCTTACACGGCATTTTTATTACAAGATTAGACCTACAAGAGTAGATACTCTCTAGTGGAGATTCTATCATATTAGATAAAGTAGGACCCGATAAAGGTACTAGATAATTACAAACACCTTTAATAACATTACTAGCAATTACATGCCGAATTGTTCTAGTGTGGAGTATGCCATGACAGTCTTGTCGATAGCAAGACATCACAAAACTTGGTGGAGATTCAACAATTTGGCAGTCCTCCAGATGTTGTTGTGCACCATACTTAGCTAGCTTATCAGCAACCATATTCTGCTCACGATAGACCAGTTGTACTGAGAATTTACCCAGATACTGAAGTAATGACCTGCAATCATTAGTAATATTAATATAATTCATGGATGGTGATTGTAACATAGTAATAACATTTTGGGCATCTATCTCAATAATTAATGGAACAAATCCTCGTTTGATGGCGATCTGTACTCCTTGGAAGAGTGATTTAATTTCTATTTGAGTAGAATCTCCTTGATTGACTGCTGATGCATATCCTAAGATCCAATTTGAATGATGATCACGAATGATGCCTCCTACTCCGTACATAGCCTTATCCGGGTTACAAGAACCATCAATATTTAATTTGTAGCACATAAAGTCAGGTGGATGCCATTTTATATAAATAGGAATTTTTGATTTCCTAATATTATGCTTAGAATGATTTGTCAAAAAATAGAATTCAGCAGTTTTCTGTACTAAGGCATTTTTATTTAAATAATTTGGCTTATGATCATAAATGAATTTATTACTTCTAATCCAAATTTCTTATAAAACAAAGGGTATAATAGTTCTTGCAGGAATATCATAGGGTAGTTTCAGATTTGTTAAATGAATAAACTGATATAACCAATGCATAATTTCTTCATTAGAAGATGTTATAGGAATCAAATAAGGTTTTATCTTAAAAGAATCCCACAAATGTTTAACGCAAGGGCAATAAAGAAACACATGCATAATTGTTTCAATATTTTGGTGACATTGAACACAAATATTTGAAGTAATAACTCCTATATGATTGAGATACTCAGCAGTAGGTAATCTATTATGACAAATAAGCCAAAGGAAAAAGCTATCTTAGGAGGGATAGGAAGTTTCCAAATCCAATAGAAAGATTGAGAAGTTAAAGCAGAGCGAGTATCAGTGTTCAATGCAGCCAAACATGAATACAAGGATTTAATGGAGAATAATCCATTATTAGAAAGATTCCAATATATTTTATCAAAAGAAGAGGATACAGTTGGAAAGTAAAAATTAATAATAATCTCTTTAATAGAAAAAGGTATTTCAAAAGGCATATTCTCAAAATGCCAATTGTGGTTATAGTAATAATCAGAAACTAATTTATTTTCCTCAGATTGAGGCATGGGTCCACTAATAAAATTTCGAAGATTAAAGTTATGCTTTATCCAAGGATCGGTCCAAAATTTAACGTGTTGACCTGTCACAATATTCCATTTATAACCTAGTCTACAATAATTCCAACCCATAACAATGTTTCTCCAAATTGTAGAGCAAGTACGTCGTGGTAATGAATCGAGTCTTAAATATTTATTCAAAAGAACTTGAGCCCAAAGATCATTAGGATGCTGAAATAGTCTCCATGCAAGACTTGCATGTATAGATTTATTCTTAAGAGTTAAACTTTGAATACCTAGTCCTCCTACTTCAAGAGGCTGTGTGCATGAAGACCATTTAAGGAGATGGAGTCTTCGTTTTAGAGGTGTAGTTCCCCATAAGAAATTTCGTTGGTATGCATTAAGAATATTAATAATATAATTAGGAATTTTATTGTATTGCATCAAGTGGTTAGGAAGTTGATTTAGAGGTGATTTTACTAAAGTAAGTCTTCCAGCCTTAGTAAGAAAATTAGCTTTCCATCCAACTAATTTTGTTTTAAAATTATCTAGAAGAAATTGAAAATCTGATGTTGTAGTTTTTTTTTTTGAAAAAATAGGGAATCCCAAATATTTCCCAAAAGTATGACCTTCTTTCATTTTGAAAATATGAGAAACTACATTTTTAGTATTAATAAGGCAATTCTTTGAGAAATAAATTTTTGATTTATCATAATTAATAGATTGTCCTGATTTAATAATAAAATCATCCATGATAGTAATCATAGTTTGACAAATAGTAGGTGTAATTTCTGCAGTGGGAGTAATGTCATCAGCAAAAAATAAATGTGATAGATAAGGTCCATTATTTGTCAGTAAAAGAGGTTTCCACAAATTGTAGTCAACTGCATTATTTATATGTCGTGAAAGCATTTCAAGACATATAATAAATAGATAAGGAGATAAAGGATCACCCTGCCTTATGCCACGTGTAGGTTGAAAATTGTCTATGGGACTACCATTGATAAGAATTGAAGTTGTAGTTGTACTAACACAAGACATGATTAACTTAATAATTGGAGGAGGAAAATTCAAGCTAGTAAGAGTATTATAAATAAAAGACCATTCTAATTTATCAAAGGCTTTTTCGAAATCAATTTTTAAAAGCATACTCAATTTAGTACCCTTACTTTTTGTGAAATTACTAATTATTTCCTGAACTATTATAGCATTATCAGCCGTTCTTTTATTTTATTGAAAACTAGATTGTGTTGGCTGAATAATATTATTTAAAATAGGTTTTAATCTATTCACTAAGATTTTTGTGATAATTTTGTAAATTGTATTACAAAGACTAATAGGCCTGTAATGATTAATTAAGGCAGCCTTCTTATTTTTAGGAATAAGGCATATAAAAGTAGAATTTATCTGATGGTCAATTTCATAATCAGTAAACACCTTATCACAGAAACTGAGAACTGAATTCCCAATTAATTCCCAATAATTTTGATAAAACAAAGGATGTAGTCCATCTGGACCAGGAGCCTTCATTGGTTTAAACGATTTAATAGCATTAAGGACCTCTATTTTTTTCTAAAGGTTTCATTAAGAAGGCTTGATCGTAATTACTTAAAATTTGAGTAGGTAGTAACTTTATAGTAGAGATTGAATGAGTATGCTGAGTTGTAAAAAGCTTCTGATAATAAGAGGAGATATGTGTTTGGATATCAATTGGCGTAGTAATCCAATTTCCTCCTTGATCTTGTAGAGCAACAATTCTATTTTGTCTTCTACGATTAAGAGTGCTAAGATGGAAAAATTTTGTATTAGCATCTCTATTATTTAGCCAGTCAATACGAGATTTTAGTTTCCAGAAATCATCTTCTAATTTAAGAATATGATTAAATTCCACTTTAAGGTCTCTTCCAAATTTTGTAGGAAAAAACTAGTGGGGTAATGGATGGAAGCTTGTATTCCATTTAGTCTAGCAAGTAAGTGTTTTTTTTTAATATTACCAAAAATGGTAGAATTTCATTCCTTAACTAATGTTGTAAAATTATCAATAGCAGGTATCAAGGTTGTATTATCAATCCATGCATGTTTAATAACATCCACAAAAGTTGGATGGCTAATCCAAATAGTTTCAAATTGAAATATTTTTTTCCTAGGTAAAAGACAGTAGTGTAAGTCTAATTTAATAGGACAATGATCCGAATGAGTTCGGGGTAAACGTGTAACAATGGCATCCGAATACTGATTAATCCAATCATAATTTGCCACTATTCTATCAATTCGTTCAAGAATAGTATGCCTTACATCCCTTCCATTAGACCAAGTATAATGACTTCCGTTAAAACCTAAGTCATTCATATTACAATAACTTAAACAATTGTTAACATTATTTGCACGTGAATTATTTGTTGGAAGTCCCCCAAATTTATCACATGCATGAACAATTTCATTAAAATCCCCTCCTATCAACCAAGGGCCAGCATAATTATCTTTCACAGACATTAAATTATCCCAAAGTAGTTTTCTTTTAACTAGGTCATTACTTGCATATATGGCAGTGAATAAGAATTTATATGGCAATGGTTTTACCTGGATTTGACAGTGGATTTCCTGTGATGTATTTGCTACTGGATGAACATCCAAAATATTGGACAACCATAAAATGACAATGCCTCCAGAATTTCCTGTCCCAGCTACTTCCAGCATACCATCAAAATTAAAATCATCCTTAACTTGTTGATGTGTTTGACAATGTGTTTCTAATAGAACTACCAAGGAAGGCTTATTATAGTCTAAAAGTGAATGAAAGTTCCTTCTAAATTCCATTGATATCGCACCCCTAAAGTTCCAAATTATGAAATTCATGTGATTAACTTCTGTCCCGCTAGGATTAGTATTATGATTAAGCCAGTTGCTCCTGCTCTCTCCTGGACGTAGGATAAAAGTTGGAAGCATTAACATTGCATATTTTCCCACCTCTGGGTTTGTGGTAGGCCTTATTCGTATTGAAAAACTCCTTATGGTTGGTGGTGTCCTTACAAAAACTTTTCATTCGTACTCCTCCTTTAACACAAATACTTTGATCCCATCGAGCCATGCATATATTGGACGAGTTTCTCTATTGTAGGCGATTGTTACGTCTAGTTCCTCCTGAAAACTGTTGTTTTGTATGCTGTGATTGGGACTTAAAGGAGGTGAGTTCACTGGAGTTGGAGTTGGGGTAGGATGAAGTTGATTTTCTATTTGGGGCAGTATTAGTTGAGGGTTCATGTATGGTTGAACCCAAGCAGTGGATGGGGTTGGAGATTGAGGAGGGTAAAAGGGCATTTGAATATGATTGGGGTAGAGATTGAGATGGTCCCATGTTGGAGCTGGGAGAGAAGGGGTTTGATATGGAGAGAGATGAGGTTCTTGCATGAGAGACCAATGGTATCGAGCATAAAGTTCCGTCCCCAATTGCATTCCTTCCATGACTATCTGAGCAAGGTTGGAGGGATTGTTGATGAGGACTGTGACTTCTTGGTCGTTCACTTCCAATGTAAATGTTAGTGCATGATTTTGAAGTCCTGTTTCTAGCCATGATGTTAGGGTTAGTGGTACTTGTGGGATTGGGCTGTGTAGATTAAAGGATTGTTCTCCATTATCAAGTGACTCGGTAGAATTGTGATAGGGTATGGTGATGGAAGAAGGTGGTGGAGACTTGATGGATGTTGATGTTGTTGAGCTTGTGTCCTTCTTAGGTAGTTTAAAGTGTTGGCCAACATTATCAATTGTAGTGATAGTGTCCGAAAATTGAAGAGATATAGATATATTTGATGAAGTAATTAGAAGTAAAGGATTGTCTTGCTTTTTAGTATTGGGAGTGGAAGAGAAGGGCGGTTGGATGTGACTAGTAATTGGAGTGATATGGTGAACATTTGTGAAGATGATGGTAAAGCCATCATGATGTTCCTGCATGGGGATTTTGGTGGTTATGAGAAATGATGGTATAGTATTAGTTAGGCTAGGTTTTGGATGAGAATTATCGGTCTGGTGGGCATCATTTAATGTAGTTGACCGACTAGGAATTGTATTGGTAGAGGATTTCATATGGGGTAGGTCTTTGTGGCCTTGTGCATGTTGAGATATAGTATGACTAGGATCAATACTTGTATTTGATTGGTCCTTAGGTAAATGAGTAGTAATTATTTTGGAGGTAGGGTTTGTAGAAGAAAGATGTATAGGGTTATGATAACTATCATTATTTAAAGAGTCTAAAATATTAAAAAAATTATTAGACTTAATAATAGTGTTAGGTAATAATTTATTAGGAGAAGTATTTGTAATATTAGAAACTTTATTAGGATTATTTATAGATAATTTATTAAGAGCTAAAGTATTAATCGAATTATTAAGCTTATTATCCATACCTGATTTCTTTTGATTGATCTTACCAGTGTTGGCCCTTCTTGTTGAATTTGTAGGAAAGAAAATAGTTTTTCATTCATCCGTAGACTTCAAATTTATTGTAATTGAAGAATTATTTGTAACCGGATGAGTAGTAGAATCATGTGAAACTTTTGTATAAGGACAAAGTAATTGATTATGCCCCATTCTTCCACACTTAACACAAAACAAATTGATCCCTTCATATAGGATCGATTGCTTGTGATGTCCTATAAAAACATGAGTGCAAAGAGGATGATCAAAAGGTACTTGCACACACAATCTAGCATATCTTCCCCTAATTGTTGAAGAGGTACAAGTATCAATTGCTAACATCTTACCAATTTTGTTGCCTACTTTTTTTAAAATTTGAATATCGTAAAATTCTGTAGGCAACTCAGGTAATCTTAGCCAAATTGCAGAATAATTAATTGTAGCCTCGGATGACAAGAATTTTGGCTCCCATGGTCGAACAGTTAAAAAATGGTTAAAGATAAACCAAGGACCATCATTTAAAGCATGTAATTTATTTTCTTCTTTTTGAAATTTAAGTACGTAAAAATTAGAACCTAGGTCAACTAAAGGCACATTTTCAGTAGGTTTCCAAAGATTATAAATCTTTTGCCTTAATACTTGATGTCCAAGCTTGTGTCCATAAAGTTTCACAATAACCGCATGCTTTCATGGCTTGTAAATCCTTTTTTTCCCTAGAGATAGAGGAATAAAAAAAGTAGAAGTATAGTCAATTGGAGCATTTATCTCTTCATTAATAACTTGACTAATGGTATGAAGTTCATTAAATGAAACATTGGTAGGAGATGAGTTATGGCAAAGAAGGGTTTGAAGATATGAAGGTTGCTTGTTGGGTGAATCAATATTCATTGCCATATCTTGCTTCTTATTGGTGAAGTTCTTATGAGAATAAAGAAAAGTATACGATGATGATGAATTAAAAATATCTGGAGGTTTTGGTGGAATTGATAAAGGAGTAAGTGTTTTCTTATGAGAGAGAATTTTTGACATAATTTTTTTGAATCTTGCACCAAATTCAAATTTGGTGCAAGAAATGATATTATTTTTTGCTTTAATGCAATACTATTTTTTGTACTACTATAGAGCATGAATTGTGCTGCATCAAATTTGGTGCAATACTATTCATTATTCTATATTTAATTTAATATTATTTTATTTTTATTTTTTTATTTTTGGACTTTTAATTTTATCATATATTGTGTATATAATTAACTTTTATATTAAGATCTTTATAATTTTAATTTTATATTCTATTTTTTGATATATTAATTCAAATGACTGGCCGAATTATCACGACCCAAACCCCGCACTGGTCGTGATGGCGCCTCTTGTGAGGACGATGCCAGTCAACTAACCCAACTCGTATTTTTCAAAAATAGTTAAACATAAATAAATAACTTAAATATAACTTAATGATATTAGTTAGCAAAAATACAACTCAACACAACCTTAATCGGGGTGTCACAACTCATGAGCATCTATCAGAATGAAAAATCCACTACAAGGCCTAAAATATACAAAATCGGGATAATGAACAAATGAGTGAAACATGGTGCTGCAAACACTGGCAGTCACCTCCTTAACTCTTGTAACTCTGCCTCTGATCGGTTAAAACCCACTACCAGGTGAATAGATACCTACATCTGCGCATGAGGTGCAGAGAGTAAAGTGAGTACTCCAACTCAGTGACTAACAAAGGTAAATAACAACTGAGCAGTAAGAAATCACGTAAAGCAAACCATCATGTTGTATAAAAGCAGGGTACAATCCTTTGAGAACACAGTGAAACTATGAAATCCTTAGAAATATCTTGGCTTCGTTTAAATCTCTTTTGAAATTGATCTTTTCAAAGTTACGAAATGATTTCAAAATAGTTAGTGGCGATAAGCACAGAACATCCGCCCTCAGGCTCAATTACCACCGTATAATAGGGAAAAGGGCAAGCAATGTGCAAGATGAGCACATAAAAGTTCGCCCCTCAGGCAATATCTGAAAATAGTATCAGCTCCTCGGGCTCAATATCAATCGCTTCTATCAGCCCTTCGGGCTCAGTATCAGTCACTCAGCACAACATCAGCCCCTCGGGCTCACTCTCATATCATACGGGTACTCGCGCTCACTGTGGGTGTGCAGACTCCAGAGGGGCCTCTTACGCCCCAAGAGCTATATCAACATAAGGCCCAAAAGCCTTCTCACATCACTTAAAAGGTCTGAAAGCCTCCACACATCACTCACAAGGAATGAAAGCCTCCTCATATTATTCACATGACCTGCAAGCCTCCTCACATCACTCCAACCACCTCATGACATATAAAAGTATCTCAGGCCCTCAACCTCACTCAGTCTAGAAGACATCATAAGCCCCTCGAGCATCAATAAAATAGTAGTGCTTAGCCCAAATAATAGTAGAAATATCATTTAAGTCTCAAATTCAATTAAAGCATCTGAGTTTGTAAAACAGTATATTTAACAGGATTAAGTTCAAGTCGTGTATCAAATAGTGAGGAAAGAGTAATAAAAATCCCCGAAGGGTTCAAATAATTGGCATGAGACTAAATATGGCAATCATCCCAAATCATGAAAATAATGAATAAGTTATAGTCAAATACGCTATGAAATCATCAATTGGGACGGACCAAGTAACAATCCCCAATGATGCTCTACCTTGTGCTCGCTATACGGCGTGCAAGTCACCTTATTATAGCACTACGATGTGTAGTCTGGGGTTTCAAACCCTCAAGATATCATTTACAATCATTACTCACTTCGAACCGGTAAAATCTCTAGATCACGAATCCGACCAAAACCACAACGAATATGTCACATTATGCTATAGGATCAATACCCAATCGAAAATAATCGAAAAACATCAATAATACCAAAATTGATAAAACCCGAGCTTCGGGCCCACTTATCAAAACTCAGAAATTTTTACTGAAAAGTGTTCTTCATCTTCTCCCGATTTTGTACATATAAAGAACACCAAAATCGGAGTCTGTTTGATCGCTCAAATGGACCTCTAAATGTCTCATAACCTTAGGCCCTAAAATCCTATTTTTCTACTATTTTCATGAATTTTAGGCTGGGATTATGGTCTATAATCACCCATAATGATTTTTAATAAACAAATCACTTACCTTTGCGATACCCACTGGTATTCTCTCTTAAAAATCACTTCATAAGCTTCTTCCTGTTCAAAAATTTAAAAGAAAACTCAACCTGCTCATTATCGATATACTCTTCACACGTTTTACTGCTCCCAATGAATTCCTTGTGAAATGCTAATAAATTTAGGCTTTTGAATCATTGAATTTGACTTAATAATGAAGGAGATATGTAGGTTTTGATATTTACAAATAATGTAGGTTTTTAATGCGCCGTCAGGGGCAGCTTCATTATTAACTTGAAATCTGGGCATCCTTGGTATAGTTATACTGGTCGTGATGGCGTCTCTCGTGAGGATGAGTCCAACCAACTAACCCAACTCGTCTTTTTCAAAAATAATCAAACATAAATAAATAGCTTAAATATGACTTATGATATTAATTAGTGGAAATACAACTAAATACACTCCTTATCGGGGTGTCACAAGTTACGAGCATCTATCAGAATGAAAATACACTACAAGTCCTAAAATATACAAAATCGGGATAATGAACAAAGGAGAGAAACATGGTGCTGCGAACGCTGGCAGTCACCTCCTTAACTCATAGCTTTGTCTCTAATCGGCCAAAACCCGCTACCAGGTGAATAGATGCCTGCATTTGCACACGAGGTGCAGGGAGTAAAGTGAGTACTCCAACTTAGTGAGTAATAAAGGTAAATAATAACTGAGCAGTAAGAAATCACATAAAGCAAATCATCATGCTGTATTGAAGCTTGGTACAATCCATTGAGAAAACAGTGAAACTGTGAAATCCTTAGAAATATCTTGGCTCGGTTTAAATCTCTTTTGAAAATAATCTTTTCAACATTTATGAAATAATTTCAAAACTGTTAGTCCTGATAAGCACAGACTATCCACCCCTTGGGCATAAATACCACATTATAACAACTAAAAAAACAAGCAATTTGCAAGATGAACACATAAAAGTTTGCCCCTCGGGTAATATCTTAAAATAGTACCAGCCTCTGAGGCTCAATATCAATCGCTCAAAAAAGTATCATCCTCTTGGACTCAGTATCAGTCACCCAGCACAGCATCAGCCCCTCTGGCTCACTCTCAGATAATATGGGTACCCGCACTCACTGTGGGTGTGCAGAATCCGGAGGGGCCCCTTACGGCCGAAGCGCTATATCAACATAAGTCCTGAAAGCCTCCTTACATCACTCATAAGGACTAAAAGCCTCCTCACATCACTCATAGGGCCTGAAAGCTTCCCCATATCACTCACAAGACCTGAAAGCCTCCTCACATCACTCAAAAGACCTGAAAGCTTCCTCACATCACTCCAGCCACCTCGTGGCATATAAAAGTATCTCAGGCCCTCGGCCTCACTCAGTCCAGAACACATCATAAGCCCCTTGGGCATCAATAAAATAGTAGTGCGTAGTCCAAACAACAGTAGAAATATCATTTAAGTCTCAAATTAAATTAAAGCAGCTGAGTTTGTAAAATATTATAATTAATAGAGCTGAGTTCAAGTAATGTATCAAATAGTGAGGAAAAAGTGATAAAAATCCCCGAAGAATTCAAATAATTGGCAAGAGCCCAAATATGGCAATCAACCCAAATTATGATAATAACAAATAAGTTCCAGTCACATACGCTGTAAAATCATCAATCGCGACGGACCAAGTCACAATCCCCAATGGTGCTCTATCCCACGCTCGCTATCCAATGTGCAAGTCACCTTAATATAGCACCACGATGTGCAGTCCGAGGTTTCAAACCCTCAAGATATCATTTACAATCATTACTCACCTCGAACCGGTGAAATCTCTAGCTTGCGATGCCTTTCCTCTAAAATCGACCTCCTCGCGCGTTGAATCCGATCAAAATCACAACGAATACATCACATTATGCTATAGGATCAATACCCAATCGAAAATAATCGAAAAACATCAATAATCTCGAAATTGACAAAACTCGAGCTCCGGGCATACTTATCAAAACTCAGAATTTTTTACAAAAAGTGTTCTTCATCTTCTCCCGATTCCGTACATATAAAGAACACAAAAATCAGAGCCCGTTTGACCCTTCAAATCGACCCCTAAAGGTCTCATAATCTCAGGCCCCAAAATCTTATTTTTCCACTATTTTTCATGAATTAAAGGCTGAATAATAACCCATAAACGAGTTTTAATAATCAAATCGCTTGCCTCTATGATACACAGAGATTTTCTCTCTTAAAAATTACCTTAGAAGCTTCTTCACGTTCAAAAATTGGAAGAAAACTCGACCTTCTCATTATAGGTATACTGTTCATATGTTTTACTGCTCCCAATGGATTCCCTGTGAAATGCTAATGAATTTAGGCTTTTGAATCATTCAATTTGACTTAATAATAAAGGAGAAATGTAGGTTTTAAGATTTACAAATAGTGCAGGTTTTAAATGCACCGTCAGGGGCAGTTTCGTTATTAGCTTAAAAATCTGGGCATCCTTGGTAAGATGGTTATAAAATTCTCATACGATGTCCAATTTTGATGATTCTTTTTGCTATGGGTCCATAATTACAATACAGATCTAATGCTTCATTCAAAACAGTAATTGGAGCTCGTTTGTTTAATATAATACTATTTATGCTTGAAGAAACGATGTCAAAGCATAATAAAAACGAGCACAACGCAGCCCAAACCTATCCGAAACTCACTCGAGCTCCTCGGGACCGCATACAAACATACTAACATGTCTCTTATGATCAATCAAACTTAGTTTCACTCTCAAATAGCATCAAAGCATCAAATTTATATTGGATTCAAGTCTAAGTTCTTCTAAAACTTCCGAAATACGTATTTGATAAAAAACCCCAAACAAATCACTTCTGAATAACCTGAAATTCTGCACACACATTCCAAATAACCTAACAAAGCTACAGCAACTCTCAGAATTTCAGTCCCACCCTCGAATCAAAATCTCATCTGTCAACCAGAATTCGTCAAAATACTAACTTCGCTAATTCAAGCCTAATTATACTGCAGACCATCAAAAATACTTTCGATCACACTTATAAGTCACAAATCATCTCCCGAAGCTAACCGAATCGTCGGTCCACATCCGATCCTGCCAACTCATAGGTCAACATCCGATTGACTTTTCTAAAATAAGTCTTCCTTAAATAGACTAAGTGTCTCATTTCTTTCCAAAAACCAACCCAATTCAATTCGTTCACAAAAGACGATGATAATGAAGCATAACAAAGTAGTAAATGGGGGAAACGAAGCGGTTCTCATGAGACGACGGGTCGGATCGTCACACGAATTAATCGTCCGATTTTGGTCATTTTTAAATATTAATTTTTAATTTATTTAAATAAAAAATCGACCAAAGTTGGTCGGTTTCTTGAAAAATAAATTTTGCGGGACTCAAAAATAGTTTCCTGCATTTTTGCGTTAAAAGAAAACCGACCAAAGTTGGTCAGTTTCGTAAAAAAAGAACTAATAATAAAATATTTTTGAAAGCCGACCGACTTTGATAGTTTTTTTGCTGTTTTTTTTTATCGACCAAAATTGGCCGGTCTACTACGGTCAGTTTTTGACGAATTTCTGGTAGTTCAAATTACTCAAGGCCTCAAACCACCGAACTGAATGCTAGAACCCAGAATAACCGGTTGGTTGTTATAACTAATGAATTTATCTTAAAGTTTTGATTTTAATACTCCCTCCGTTTCAATTTATGTGAACCCATTTGACTGGGCACGGAGTTTAAGAAAAGAGAGAAGACTTTTGATCTTGTGGTGTAAAATGAGGCACCTTTATTTTATATGGATATAAATCATTGCATAAAGGTAAATTGTTTTCAAATAAGGAAAGGGGTCATTCTTTTTGGCACGGATTAAAAAGGAAATAGGTTCACATAAATTGAAACGGAGGGAGTATAAGATATGTGTATTATAATTATTGAGTTGATGTAAACATTAAGTACAAATATAAATTATATTTTAGGATTTAGTCCCTTCCATGAGTTCCAAACCGATTTAGTCGATACGCTTTTTAATGGAAAGAAAAAATGATTTCAATCGATTAATATAAGATTGATTATTTGCAAATCTTCATTTCTTCTTGTAAAATATTTAAATATGTATTAGCAGGTATTAAGTTATTACGACTAGATAGCTGCATTTGTCAGTTACCAAACGGTCAAATATGGTCCTATTGTTTTTAAATTGGGAAGCAAAACGATTTCAATTGATTGATGTAAAGGGTAGACGACTGCATGTTAGCAGTGTAAAATACTAAAAATGTATATTAAGTTATAATCACTAGTTGGCAAGCTATCTTATAAGCTGTAGCTAGCCTAGTAATATAATACTCTTTCGATCGTGTTAAATGCCAGGAGGACTCCAAATCCACTCTCCGTAGTTATTAGTATTGTGTCACACCAATGGTCCATTGCTTCTAGTAATAAATAAATTATTAGAGGAAAAAAAAGAAGGAGAAATCAACTTATATTTTACTTATATGTGATTTCTTACATTGTCTGGTTGAATCCAAAAATACTTTCTAACATTACGTGATATTATTTGCATTGAGTCAAGTCCGTACGATCCTCAAAGACCTCATATTGTTGAATGTATTCATACAAATTATATTTAGTTTTTTAATTTTTTCGACTATCGATGTGATACTTTTTATTTGCACACCCCACAATTTTCCCCTCAAACTAATTCTACATAGCCCATTACCATAATCTATAGGGTTTTTTTTGCTCAAACTATGTTTCGAGTGGCCTATTACCACGATCCACAAATTAATTTTTAAGATTCATTGTGTATCACCCATGTCTCCTGAGTATTTATATAAATCTATTAAACAACTCCATAAAGATTCATAAACTAATAGTGTTTACACAAAAATCCAAGTAACACCTAAACTTGTATTGCGGTTTTAAGGTTATGTGATTTAATTCAATCTCAATTGATAAACAAGGAACATAATTGATAAATTAGATAATTAAGATATATCAAACCAGTGTATTAGCTAAATCTCGACCTCGAACTGTGATAATCTCAAGGTATGATAATGGGAATAACAAAATGACAAAATAACTTTGATGAACAGTAAGTAAAATAGTAAGAGAAATAACAAGCGTATATGTTCTTATCAGTGATCAATGATTAATGTGTTACAAATAGATGGGATCCCCCTTATGTAATAGAGGAGTCCGAAATAAGGTACACTTTCAATTATAATAGTAAATCATATTTGACAACTGTTTAACCGCTGAAGATCAATCCACTTCAAAATTTACGCTGTGATCTCTGACCCATTGCGGGTATCTCGCTCTTTCTATCACTGACTCATACCAGCATCACCTCGAAGCATGTCTTCTTTTGACCTTGATAAGTGGTATCAAGCATATCTTGGAAAATAACTTCGACCCGAGCTCGACATCCTGGTTATCGATGTGGCACCAATATTTCCATCGAAGACCAAAATCGGGTAGCCCCAATTTCTACCATATACAGATAGTCCCCTCATTTTTTCGAATAAAATAATAAGAAACGACTTGAGCCTCGATGCTTTGGAGACCCCGATAATGATGTCATCCACATGACATAAGCGTCGAGGTGATCTAAATGTTTAGTCGGTTCAGTTCCTAAAACATTATATGCTTGCCTTGACGGTCGGCCATTAGCGCCACCGAACCGTCGCCGTGAACTTATAAATACATGTTTCCTATTTGAATCAAAACTTTACTTTTATCTTCACCGATTTCTCTAATTCTCTTTCTCTCTCTATCTCTTCTCTTCCACCACCCATCGATTTGATCTTTTAGGACCAAAAAATACCAAACTATACCTCTTTCTGCTTCATCTTATCTATATCAATGGCGAAAACCTCCAACTGTATCGGTTGGAATTCACTCTCAGCCACCTTATACGACTGTATCGACCAAAGATTTATCAAGGATGCCGATCATCGAAGTCCTTCTTTGCAAGTATCGATGAAAACAAGGACCGAGGCTGGATGAGCCGGTTCATGCGGGTAAGGACCTGCGACCTTATCCCCGAAAAGAAACAACCGTTCCCCGAGAAGTGGAACCCTAATCGTATGTATTTGCCATTAAATTTTGTACATTTTTTTTCTCTGTGTAACACTTATTTTTTATGCAGCGGTTCCCCACCACGCGGTTCCCTACCTTGAAGACAGCATTCAGAAGATGGCTGCAACTTCTTCTTATGCCGAGCACTGCTGGCGTGACATGGCAAGGGGCAAATAGGAGGCAAAGAATCATGGTAATTTTATCTGGTGTGCTTACGACGTCCTTTTTTGAAACGCTTCCTTTATCACATACTTGACTTCCTTTTAACCAGTCCTCGGGGATATTGCTGAATTGAGGTCGACCCTACCTGGGGAAGAGGTGGTTCCCAAAACATCCAAGGACAAGATGAAGAGAAGAGCCTTACTTTCTGATACCTCGGAGCCTAAGAAAAGCAGGGCTCGTAAGTTGAGGGGCGACTCTACTACTCTTTCTGTTGGCATAGCCCAAAATGTACGAGATGAAGAGTAGGAGGGGGATGCCCATTATGAGCTAGTTCTTCAAAAGAGGGGAAGCATCAAAGCTTCAGTGGCGGCTAGACCGGTGATGGCCGGGGAGATTCTCCTTCGGCCCGGAAGAGATCTCAGAAGGTACTCCAAGCAATGTCCCCGAGCAATTGGGGGTAAATGATACTTCTTACCGTTATCAAAAAATGATGAATGTGCCCGAAGGGTCCGGTTCTAGGGCTCTTCCAAAGGGATAAAGCGCCCCAAGTGACTTTCTTCGGGAAAGTAATATTGACG
Source organism: Nicotiana noctiflora (assembly GCA_032618575.1). Taxonomy (NCBI): domain Eukaryota; kingdom Viridiplantae; phylum Streptophyta; class Magnoliopsida; order Solanales; family Solanaceae; genus Nicotiana; species Nicotiana noctiflora. Next base: position 69,007 of record JASVEL010013865.1, read on the forward strand.
ATTTGCCGCCCGGCCCTTAATTATTTGAAGGCTAGTTTTGGGAGGCTCAATTTTTGGAGACCCACGATGGGGAGGACATATTTTGTGGCTGACTTGTGGGGGTCGTTGATGTCTTTGGCCTAGATGCACGATGGTTTTTGATGAGGTCAATTGTCTCCTGAACCACGTAAACTTCATTCCCCGTTATTATGTTTGTTTTTATCTCCTCATTGCTTATTTCTTTAATTTCTCAATAGGTGGTGGTGCTTCATCTTGAGGCATTCAATAAGTCTTAAGTCAAGCTGAGTCAGTGCACGGGCGATCTCAAAAGGCTCACCGAGGAGAGATATGCCCTCAAAAGCCTCCACATGAAGAAAGAAGAGGAGCTTAGAGACCTTCGAGTTGAATTGGCCAAGGCTCGTAAGAATGATGTTGAGCTTCACGAGTAGGTAACCAAACTTTTGAAAGACTATGGTCTACACCCACATGTGGAGGCTAATATTTCAATATCTTAGTTGCAGCAAAAGAAAAAAATGATTGAACTGCTTTGAGGGCAGGTCGATCAAGTCAAAGCCGACTGTGATCGGTGGAAGGAGAACATGGACCGCATTGCTATGGATAAAATGGGTGCTTTGGCCAAACTGGCATCAATTGAGGTCCAACTTCGGGGTGCTAAAGATAAAGGTTCAGCCAAGGCCAAAAGGATCGGGGAGCTCAAAGCCAAGCTTACTGAGTCCAAGTCAGAGTTCGGGAGACGAATATTGCGGCTAGCAAATCCATAGCTGTGTACTTGGCTAATGCCGTGGCTGCTCTAACGCAACTAAGGGAGGCTTCTTCTTGAGATTGGAAAAGCAATAACTTGATGAGTGTCAATCTCAGAGGGAAACCCCACGCTCGACGTTTTGACTTCTCCAAAGAGATAGCTCAGGCTAAGGCACTTGAATCTGATGCCAAGTTTCTTGTCTCCTCCTCCAACGATGATGAAGACGAAAGCAGCCAGCGAGTCTGATAATGATGATCGACCTAAAGGAGAAGCTTTCCCTGAGGGAGAAACCAGCCTTGGGCATAGTTAGGATTTTATTTTTCTTTCCTTTTTTATAAGACCCCTGAAGCTCTCTTGTACATATCCTTCTTCATCAATATATAAGAGTAACTTTTCTTGAATTCCTTCTAAATCCTTATAAACATTTTTCTATTTTCTTGTAAAATTTTCAACACAACCTTATGCTTTGAACTGTGCATTCGAGACATTGGTTTTGGGTGTAGCATCTCCAAAATTACCTGAAGGCTAAATCCTCCAGTCTTCTGTACCATGTGTACCTTGGCCACCAGATCGGCCTTCCCTGCATACACTCCCTTCGGGGTCCGCGCCTAGGTCTGTATTTAGAGCAACGTGCGAACTGTTATTGACCAGAACGACGACTGGTGCTTCCTTGAGATTAGCCAGTGGCACCCTAACTCCTGCAGCAATTACATTGTTTTTTTTTCATGGAATCGAAGACCATCATCCCCATGTACGAGTGTGTTTTGTGAGTTTGACATACTTTAACTTGAGAGCAAAAATACTTGACAAAAACAAGTGTGAAAATAAAGTGTGTCATCAGAATCAGCAATTGAAACAATCACTATTATCCTTAGCCCCACAGTGGGCGTCAAACTATTTACCCAACATTTAAACTTGTATTGTGATTTTAAGGATATGTGATTTAATTTAATGGTATTGATAAGCAAGGAACTAAATAGAGAAGTTAGAGAATAAGATAGATCAAACCAGTGGATTAGCTAAATCTTGACCTCGAACTGTCATAATCTCAAGGTATGATAATGGGAATAACAAAATGACAAAATAACTCTGATGAACAGTAAGTGAAATAGAAAGAGAAATAACAAGCGTATATTTTCTTATCAATGAGCAATGATCAATATGTTACAAATGGATGGGATCCCCCTCCCCCGATATAATAGGGGAGTCCTAAATGAGGTAGTATACACTTTCAATTGTAGTAGAAAATCATATTTGACAGCTATTTAATCGCTAAAGATCAATCCATTCTGAAATTTACAACTGTGATCTCCAACCCGTTGCGGGTATCTCGCTCTTTCTGTTATTGCCTCATACTGGCATCATCTCGAAACATGCCTTCTTCTCACCTCGGTAAGTGTTACCGACCATGACCTTGGAAAGGAACATCGACCCCGAGCTTGGTGTCCTGGTTTTCCGTAGTGGCACCACTTTTTCCATCGAAGATTGAAATCGGATAGCGTCGATTTCCACCATATACAAAAAGAAAGGAGGAATTTTTTGTTTTTAATAAAAACTAGGTCCTAATTAGATTACTTTATTAAAAGCATATATATCACAAAAAACAAAGATAGTTGCCCCTTACTATTATAAGTGCGATCATATGATGGATGCATCAGTACTACTATAATTTGTGTTTGCAACTGTGTTTTTGCTAAAGAGAAAAAAAGACTACATCAGGTGAACTACCAACTAAAACCCCCTACCCTACCCCACGTAGCCACGCACAACAACTACACCGGACAGAAGTTGAGGACAAAAAGTTGGGCTTTTTCCAATAGAAAAAATAAAGAGAAGGGAAAAACCTAAAATGTCGTCTATTTCACGGATAAAATTATGCATTAGAATAACAATGCATTAATTATAATATTACAATACATCACTAGTATTTCTTTTGGTTCATTGAATTAAGCTGAGATATATGTATATATAAGACATGTGTTTGATTTAAAACTGAATAAATTTGAATTTTATTTTTTAACTATTTTCAAACCTTCTTCTATTCAAAACGGCATGAATTCATTTTAGTAGCAAGTTGAAGATGGATGATGAGGAAAGGAAAGTTGCTATCTAAATAACCATAAAGTCTTGAAGTATAAGTGGATGAGTTTAGTTAAAGATGGATGACGAGGAAGGCCAAGTTGCTAGGTAAATAAACATATAACTTTTGAAGTATAAATAAATGAGTTAAAACTAATATTGTAAAATAATGATTCATATTATCATGACGCATAAAAAAATAATTATATACAATTGTCTATAAAAATGAAATTTATAACCTTGAAAATACTTAAGCGAATAAGACTGGCAAACATGCAACAAAAAGAGAAATTGAAAAAGAAACCTTAGAAAAAGTTAAAAGATGATGATGTAGTAGGTTAGATATTCTAGTCGACTTTCATTATCAAAAGGGTAATGGAAATTGAAAAGCAATTCCTCATAAAATAAATTTACTTTTGAATCAATCCCTTGATTCGCGGTTCAGCTATTCCCCCTTGTACTTATCAATAATAAGCAGAGTCCAATATGTTAATCTGAATGCTTATCACCTGCCACCAACTATTATTATCAGCAGCAACTTGTATGATTTTTCTAATTACATTTTAAATTTTTTATTTGGCCAATGTCTTTTGTGTTATCATGAAGGCGGCATAGGTACCAATGCATTTCAAAGTTGAATAAACTCTTTAAGCTTGACTTGATCATTACTTAAACATTATTATGCTACCAATGACCCGATAGGTTATGTAGAGTTTTAGAACTTAATTTCGTGTTTTGAAGCTTTCAATAGCTTCTTTAAGAATTTTTCGATTTACGTGCACAATTGAGGTGTTTTTCCGTGTAGCTTTTATGCTAAAAACTGATAAAGTATGAAGTTTTGCTTAAAAACTTTATTTGAGTTGATTTCAGTCAAAGTTTTGAGCAAACGGACCGGAATTCTTATTTTGATGGTCCCGCTGGATCCGTATCGTGATTTGGGTCCTGGGTGCGGAATCGAATTCAGAGGTCCCTAGCTTGAGTTATTTCTTTTGTCGACAATTTAAAGTTTAAAGGTTCAATGATTTTAAAGAATTGACCATGTTTGACTTTATTGATCTCGGCTCCGTATTTTGATTTCGGAACCTTGTATAGGTCCATTGCTATATTTATGATTTGTCTATAAAATTTGGTAAGAAACATAGTTTCTTTGACGTGAGTCGGACGTCAGGTTGTTAAAATAGAAGTTTTAAACTTTTCTTGAAAATTTCGTTTGATTTGGTGTCCGATTCGTGGTTCTAGGCATTATTTAGGTGTTTTGATCATGTGAGCGAGTTCGTATGTGGTTTTTGGACTTGCGTGCATATTTTATTTGGAGCCCCGAGGATTCAGGTAAATTTCAGATAGGCTACTAATGGCTTAAACTTAGAAAAAATCTGGTTTTTGTGGTTCGATTGTCATCTAGTGCGTTGTGCTTCGCGATCACGAAGGAGATCTGAGATGGGGGAGGATTTATACTACATGTACACGAGACCATAGTCGCGAATACGGAGCATTGGGGGAGGCCTGCCCTATGCGAACGCAACCAGTCACATGCGAACGCGTAGCGTTAGCTACCTGAGCTAGGGACTTGGGGAAATACTATGCGAATGCGATTCCAATCCCGCGAACGCGGAGGTTAGGATGGCTAAACGTTTGCGAACGCATGTAACCTCTCATGATCACATAAGCTATTAAGGCTCCGCTCTTTGCGAATGCGTCAGGTCTCACACAAACGCGATGAATACCTGACACCAATGATTAAAACAGTCCCAAAATGGAATTGTGCGTGGTGATATCAGGGGACCGATTTTCCCCAGACATGATGCTTCGAGAGTAACCCCGAAGGCACGGGTCTCAGATCGGTCGCTTCTCTCGAGATCTATCAATGCCTTGAAAAGACTAGACATTGGCTAAGGCCCCGATGAATGAAGGTATCCCCCGTGGGATGTACCGGGGGTCGATGAAACCTATTCAACCGGCTCGACGCCAACCCTCATACGACATAAAGAAAACGGGTTGTCACATTCGTTCTTTTTTGTTGTACTATGTATTCTGTACTAGTGGTTCTTAGCTTGATCATTGAGAAATTCTCGAAGATGACCCTCGTTGAACAACCGAGCTACCTTATCCTTCAACTCTCTATACTCTTCAGTGCCATGATATTTACACATCAAGTTTGGATTTCTCTGAGAAGGATCGGTTTGTATAGGATAGGGCCACCTTTTGTCTTGACTTCTAAAAGATGATACGATCCCAGATGCATCGACACTAAAATTACACTTTGATAATCGAGGTGCTTCCGTGGGATCGATATGTTTATCAAACCAGTTCTTACTCATTCCAAGGAGCATTAGTCCTCAAACCATTTCCGATCAACATATTGCGGATATCATTCCTAATTGGTCGTCATCGATCCTGATCTTCGATTGGTAATGATTATGTACAGTTGACCGAGTCACAGGTGGGTAGTCAATCATATTTACCTTCAACTATCGTGATGCGATCGTGCTCCGCTTGTTCGACCCCTACATAAAAGATTGTACTGCCTAATCATCCGAGACCAGTGGTAATTCTATTCGCTCCATTTGAAATCGGGACACGAACTCCCTTAGCATCTCATCATTCCTCTGTTTTATCTTTAAAACGTCCGATTTGGCATGTGATTTCATGAAGACGTCTACTAACATAGCAAATAAATTGATAAACTTTGGTGGCAAGTTGTGATACCAAATCATGGCTCCCTTTGACAAACTTTCCCCAAAACTTTCAAACAATACTGACTCAATCTCCTCATCATTTAAGTTATTTCGTTTAATCTCGTAAGTGTGTGAGTTAATATGTTCATTATGATTGGTTGTCCCGCTATATTTAGGTATATCGAGCATGCGAAACATTTTAGGAATGGGCTTCGAAGACGCACTCAAAAGGAATGGCTTTTGTATAAACTTCTTAGCATCCAAACCTTTCAAGACCAGGAGCGCCCCCGGTATTTGATCAATGTAGGAGATATAAGTCTCCATATTTTTATCTATATCCTTAATCCTTTTCTCCCTGGACTCGATTCTTCTTGGTGAGTTCCTCGGGTATCCTTATAATTGTGGGATCAATCCCGGAGCCATTACCCTTTGATCTTTTATGAATCGTATCAGTACATAGAGTCTTTTCTGGTTCAACTATACTTGAAGTTTTATGCTGACTTTGAAGTTGAGCGGTAGCAATCTGTTGAGCTTGTAGTATCTCGAATATTACTTGGAGGCCGACCCCCCATCTCACATACCCTGTGTTCCCTGGCCGGCAGATCGAGATTCCCTGCATATGCTTCCTCTAGGGTATGCACTTAAATCCTCATTCAAAGCAATGTGCGAACTAACATCGATCAGTTCCACATTTGGCACTTTTCCAGGGTTAATCAGTAGTACATCGACCCCTACATTGTTGTTTCCCCATGAAATCTAAGACCCTAATTGATGTGTACGGGTGTGTTTGCGAGTTTAACATGTTTTAACGTGAGAACAAAATTCTTGACAAGAACAAGTGTGGAAATAACGTGTGTTGTCATAATCAGTGCTGAAATAACCACTATTATCTTTAGCCGCATGGTGGGTGCTAAACAGTTTACCTCGAAAATACGAGTAACAATTAATTTTTTTATGATTTAAATGATATGTGATTTAGTTCAATATAAATTGATAATCAAGAAATCTAACGTATAAATGAAAGAAGTGAAATCCAACCAGTGTGCAAGTCAGTCTCGACCTTGAGTTAAGGTAGTCTCGAGGTAGGTTAAGAACAATAAGGTATGAACAGTAAAGCTAAAGGACAATTCTGATGAACAATGATCAAGAAAGTAAGAGAGTATATTCTTTTGCCAATGATGATGGTTACAAATGATTGACGTTTCCTTTATATAATAGGAGAACCCTAAATAAGACATATTTCTATTTAAAGTAAGGAATCATATTGGGACAGTTGTCTAACCACCTAGTACGAATTCATACTAACTTATACCAATAAATTCGAGAATTCGCACCATGATCTTGGGGACGTGGCAGAAATCTCACTCATTCTGTTACAAACTCATAACTCGGCTTCGACGCTCATTGTGTACTTCGATGATCTTCAAGTCTTATATTTTGTTGTCGGGCTCGACTTGACACATCCTGAACTCAGGCTTGAGGCTACCCCTCGAGCCCGTAAAATTAGGTATACCTGATTTCAACCGTTTACAATAATAAAAGCATATTATCATAATAGTTAAAGAAGTGTTACGGACGTATTGCTCTTGTTGTTGACCATCGAAGTAGTAGTAGTAGTCCTAGTAATCCAGCAATTATTTGTGTTGAATATTTTGTTTGATATATGAAAAATTAGTACAAAATGCATAACAATAATATGTGTTTACTTCTTAAGCAAAAAAAAAAATTATTTGCTATTATAAGGATTAATTTTGTCATTTGAATTATTTTAATTCATACAAAACTAATATCTGCATGCATATTCTAAATTTTACACCGCATAAATAAAATTATGCAGATAACTGTAAGGATTTAACGTACATTAATTGATAGGACAAGAAATTTTACATTATTAACCTAGTTAACGCATGTTGCAATAGATAAGCTCCCTTATTTTCTAAGTTCATAATTTTACTTTTACAAACGATTATTTGTAATTATTTTTAGCTAAGTAACCAAAGAGTGTAAAAATAATTGTACTGTTAATAGATAAAAGCTATAAATCTAAGAATATATCTTCAGCCTAAACAAGTATTTAAAACAAAAGTGAAAGTATGCATAATCAGTTTGGTAAATTAAAAAGTTTGCAACTTCCATTTTTCGAAAAGATAAGAACCTGCAACTTGAAAAAGACCTTTTTATAAACAGAAAAAGGCCGATGATGAAATGAAGCTGTCAGCACTTTTAGAATAAGGACATCAAAATTTGGTAGGTAAGACTTCTATTTGAGTTTCATTATCAAAATGACAAAAAAGGAAACTAAAAAACAATTGCTCATAAAATAAATTATACTTGAATCCATCCATTTGACAGAGGGTTTAGTTGTTTTCATCTAGTACTTATCACCGGAAAGAAGAGTCAAATATGAGTGCTTATCAGCAGCAACAAGTTGTATGTATTTTCTAACTTTATTTTGAACATTTCTTCAACATGTCTTTGTACATATTGTGATGGTGGGGTAGGTACCAATGTTCAATCAAGTATTAATTAAAATACTATAAGCTTGACATAATATATAACTTAAATATTCTTCTATACTATCAAGAGTCATTTAATCGAAAATAAAGATATAAACTAGAACCTGAACTTCTATAATTTCAGTCTGCAGAAGTGACTTAGCTTTTTAATCTTTGTCAAGATGAAAACGATAAGACGAATTATGGAGCATTGAAAAGACTATAAAGTAAAGGAAGTTTCAAAACATCCACATAATGAGATTTTCTTGTCTACAATTATTAAATTTCCTTTTTGAACTTTAATTGTGTTTACCTTTAAAATGAGTAGCAATTAAATTTATACGCGATTAAAGAATATATTATTTAATTTAACATAAATAAACTATAAACAATAAATAATTGAATTAAGGAAATCAGAGCGATCAAACCTAATGTAATGCATCATTAAGTCTAGCTTTGCAATTGACTTTTGGAAATATATTCCGATTCGGCCCTCGATACGAGTTCGATTACAACTCAATATATAAGTAGCTGAAAAACGCTTGAACAATAGGTAAAGAACAAAAATAAACTTTACTACTTTGATATGTGTGCCAACAATGATCCTTAAATAAAAGTTCTTTTTATATGGTATGGGAGTTGCAATCCTAGTACAAGTCTAAGTAAGGTAAAGATCTTTGGCTTCCAATAAACGTTATTAAGCAGCTGAACCCAGGTGGGATTTGTGCTGTAATATCCTGTGGTGAGAGGATATTTCGGCCCCTAATTTGTTCTATCTAATCGCCTTTCTCTTAGCCCCAGTTCTTCAGTTTGCTCGAGCTCAACACTTGACTGTTTCTGGTTTCAGGTGCACCATTCATCCTCCCCGGGTTCTGGTCTGTAGAAGCCCTCAACATTACTCGAGGCCATATCAGGTCGCCTTGTCTTCAATTGGGTTGACGAGGCAGTGAAACATCCCATCAGTCACGTCGTTCTGACTTCGGAGTTGTATCAACCGCTGGTTGACCATCCTTGGTGGGCATTGTTGATGCCCCCTTCTTCTAAAAGCGAAATTGGGTTTACGATATTTGGGAAGACAACTCTATTCTAGTTTGGGAATTGGGTTTTGGATTTTGGAGAGTCGCCACATAATAATTATAGTGCATTAGGACACTTTTTAGAAGAATTTGAGATGAAAACTAGAGTCTGGGTAAGGGCTAGAAATTATCTCGAGGGGAAGGTGTTAGACACCCCCCAAGATCCACTAGTGTGGTTTCTGGCCATGCTACAATTATGACTTTAAATGCAAACAAACAAGTAAACAAGCAAGTATTGCAAATACGAGAAACTGTTACAAATAAGAAACACAAAAGGATTTATAAATGCTGAAATTTGGAAGGAAAATAGTTTTTGTGACTAAAGAAGAGATACACAAGTAAAAGGAAGGAGGTCAAATAATTGATGCAAGTAACTAAAAAAATACAAGAAACAGAAGTTGAAGATTGGACAACTTTTAAAATTTTGAAAATTATTAAACTAATAAAGAGGGAGGGGGTCCTAGGTTATATATTACATGGATCATTCGCACAATACCAGTACCCAACTGTACGCATAGTGTTATTATGTATTCATCATCTCCATGTCTACCCTCCCCATCCCGTTAGGTATTAATGCGCGAAATGGTATCATTTACTTATTGCATGCTATTACCATACCAATCATATCAGTCCTGGAGGCAAATAGACTATTAATCCTAAAGCGAAAGGGGTTTTGGGCTTTTAGAAGTTTCAAAGGATAAAATGCTAAGGCGTCAACCAAAACAATTAATTTCAAATAGAAGGGAAAACAGACAAGAAATCAGGGCTAAAGTATGCCTCCATAAATCATTAAAAATCACAGAGTGTAGCATGTCTTACACGTACTGATAAAGCGACGAGCGGACTGGTTCAACGCATATTTTTAGGCGAAAAGTCTATATTAGAAATACATGAATGCAGTTGTTTGAAACTTATATGGTTGATCTAAGTGTTGATTAGAACTAGGCGTGATATATACTGATTGTCGGAAAAGGTGCAAACTGAATAGGGTTACCGATTTTAACATAACATTACGAGTTCAGCAATTATTATTACTTTTATTCGGATTTGAGATTTCCTATAGGCATGCTTTCTATACGTGTACTGATTTGGACACATTTTAAGACGTTAATAAAAGGTCCTATGAACATGGTATCTATATGCAGCTTTTATTATCAAACCTACAAATGGTTTGCCTAGTGATGTTTATAGATGCAGAATGCAGCAGTTTATAGACCATATTTTTTATATGAATTTGCGGAACAATTAGAAGTTAACCTATAGGCATGATATCTATGTGCGTTCGCAGAAATTATGAATGAATCCTATAGGCACGATTTCTAGACCTGAGTTTTGCAGAAATAAAAGTTTAAACCTATAAACATGACAATCTAGGTGGATATGCAGGAATAAGAGTTTAAACCTATAGGCATGATTTTTAGGTGGATATGCAGAAATAAGAGATTAAAAACCTATAGGCAGGATCTCTACCCTTGGTGCATAAAATAAATCTCATCCATCATTTTTACTAAGTTCCTCAAAGTTTGTACAAATTATTACAACCCAAAAGAAACAACTGGAATAATAAAAAATACATCAGAAATCATCAGCTACATCCAAGCAGCCTAATTGAGACATAAATGCCTAATAATATGAGATTGATCCATTTTCAAGATCCAAATTTCCAAGCCTTCTCTTATCTAAGGTATATCAGAGATCCAGGGGATTTCAGGAACCCCAGGTAGTGCATACACCCAAGATATTAATCAGGAATTAAGTTGTGTAGTGCGGAAGGGCCAGCCCTTATGTGTCCAAGTACAAAGGGAGCTCAAGGTCCCAAGGCAAGCTCACAAAAGAGGGGTAGAACTTAAGTTCTCAGAATTGAGTGTAAGTGGCATGCTGGTGTTCATGCCCAGCCATAAGATAGACTGACACACCCCTGACCAACCTCTTGATCAAGTATTTAGAGAGTAAAGACCTACTGGAGGTCAAGCCATGGGTTGAACAATAATTGGAAATACTGGCAGGCCAAGACTATTACTCAGCATACACACAATAAGGGAATGGGGATGGAAATTAACAAAGTTAGAGCCCCAAAGGGTCCAGTTCATATCCATGGACAAAGATTTCAGACATTGGCATGTTTCTGAACCATAACTTAACCATAAAAGGGGATATAAGGGTTTGGGATCTATAAAGTATCAAACAAATAACCAACAACTGACAGGATGTACACATAAATTAAACATTGAATTACAAGAGAAAGGGACATGTTACAACACGCTAGAAATACATGTAAACTAAAGAAAACATGATCAGAAGTAGACAAGAATGAAAAATGTTGTTGTTGAAGCTTGAAAATTAACTAAAACATACCAGTAGATGTCACGACCCCAAATCCTGTCGTGATGGCGCCCAACACATTGCTAAGCCAGCCTGACCAATCAATATCAACAACGGAGCTAGAAGCTCTCTTTAACCCATTTAAGCATTTCAAAATATGAAACAATAGTACAACAGCGGGGAAACCAAGTCCCAAAATATACTAACTCCCATAGACCGAAGGGTCAAGAGTCATGAGCCTCTAAAGAACGTAAGTGTAATAAGGTTTACAACCAAAGCTCAGAGCGGAAAGAAATAACAATACATAAATCAAGACAGTAGGAAGGAATATCGGGTCCTGCGGACGTCGGCAGCTACCTCGAAGTCTCCATAGAATGGCAATAACACAAACAGTTGCGATAGCTCAACTGCCCTTCTAATCCTGTATATCTACACACACAAAAATGCGGGGGAGTGGGGTGAGTATATTTCAACTCAGTGAGTAACAATAATAAACAACGACTGGAAGTGAGAACACCTGTACTATCACTATACAGTTCTAAGGGTAACCTCACATGTAAGTCATCACTATAATGAATACCCCCAATATCCAGTCCACATCTATGCCATCTAGGTCCCACACTGACCACATTCTCACTCATACCACTACGGTATACAGCTATCTCAATATATGGAGACATATACATATGTCTATATCATATCAGTATTTTAGTATATATATATATATATGAATATACATAAGTATAATGCTGCGGCGTGCAGCCCGCTCCAATACATATACCGCTGCCGCGTGCAGCCATTTAACGTCGACGGCGCTCACTGGGGGTGTGTGCAGACTTCGGAGGGGCTCCTTAGGCCCAAGCGCTATGATACTGTGGCGTGCAGCCAGGTCCACCATATATTACTGCGGCGTACAGTCCGATCCAAATTGTATATATATACATATAATATTATCATACCGCACTCACTGGAATGTGTGCAGACTCAGACTCCGAAGGGGCTCCTACAGCCCAAGCGCAATAATACTGCGGCGTGCAGTCCGTCCCACATGTATATTACTGCGGCGTGCAGCCTGCTATACAGCTAGAGCTACGGCTGAGTGTATGTTCCCAACACGATATAAGGGTCACCTAGCTCTATAGGTTCCCTAATTCTCTACAGATCGGCACAAGGCCCCAAACATGGCTTTTAGCCTTATTATCCAATTATAACTACGGCTGAGTTTATGTATCCAACATGATATACTACGGCTGGGTGTATGTAGCCAGCATGATTTAAGGGTCGCCTAACTCTACAGGTCCCCCAATGTTCTACAAATCGGCACAAGGCCCCAAACATGGCTATTAGCCCAACTACACATTTATAATCTCATTATCAGTCATAATACACAGAATACTATTAGTCGGGAAGGACCAAGTCAAATCCCCAAATCCCAATGCCACCACGCTCGTCACATGACGCGTGTCTCATCTCTACATAGCACTGTAAAGTGCAAGTACGGGGTTTCAAACCCTCAGTACATTATTTACTACCACCACTCACCTCGATCCGATAGAAGCCTTAATCCACCTTGCGCTTTCCTCGTAATTCAATCACCTTGAATGCCGAATCTGCTCAAAATCAATGAGAATACATCAATATAGGCTAATTAAACACAACCCATTCGAAATAACTCAATTTACATCAAAATTCCCAAAGTTGCCAAAACCCGAGCCCGGGCCCACATTCCGAAAATTTACGAAATTCACATTTCCTGGAACCCTCGTCTCGCCACGAGTCCATACATATAAAATTTACCAAAATCGGACTCCGTTTGCCCACTCAAATCGGTGTTTTTCTTCAATTTAGGCTTAGGGCTCAAACCCGCAATTAATCTTCCATTTACAGGGAATTAACCAAGGATTTCATGTTAAAATGATGTAATTAAGCCACAAAACTTACCTCCAACAAATCCCCGATGAATTACCAGCAATTCCCGTGAGTTTCTCTCTCTAGAACTCAAAAATGGCGTTTTGGGTTAATGAACCCGTAACTCTCTGTTTCTGGATTAAATTCACTGCCAGACACTATTGTTCATCGCGTTCGCGTGACTCTCTACGCGTTCGCGATGAACAGCCTCGCCTTACCCTTCGCGAACGCGACGCTGGCCACGCGTTCGCGATGCTCAATTCCTGATACCCTTCGCGGACGCGACGCACCCCACGCGTTCGCGATGTTCAAACTCCCAGCCACCCGGATTTCTTCTACGCGTTCGCGATAGACCTCCCGCGAACGCGAAGCACAACACCACGACCCTACGCGAACGCGACCCAAGCAACGTGTTCGCGATGCTTAACACACCAGACCTACGCAAACGCAACTCCTTCTCCCGCGAACGCGATGCACAAAAAGGCTTGGCCTTCGCGAACGCGACACTGGTCACGCGAACGCGAAGGCTTAAGGGCCTGGGCAGAACCTGCAGTTTTCTGCAGAATTTTTCCAAGTTCTAAATGCCCGGTTGATGGTCCGAATCCATCCCGAGGCCCCGGGACCCCAACGAAAACCACCAACATACCCCAAAACATGATACGGACTTGTTCCAATCATAAAAACACCATACTAAACATCAAAATCACCAATTAACCACGAATTCAAGCCTAAGTTTCTTCAAAACTTTCAAAACTAACATTCAATCCAAAACCCGGTCAAACGATGTCCGAATGACCTGAAAATTTGCAGACATATCCAAAATCACATAACGAAGCTACAGAAATTGTCGGAATTCCATTCCGACCCCCGGATCAAAATATCACCTACCATCCGGTTTTCGCCAAAATTCGACATTCGCCAATTCAAGCTTAAAACTACACCGGACCTCCGAATTCAATTCCGATTGTTCTCCTAAGTCATAAATGATCCCCCGGAACTAGTCGAATCATCGGAATCCGGTTCAGAGCACTCTAACTCAATAGTCAACTCTTGGTTGACTTTTCATATTCAAGCTTTCTTCAAACATGCTATTTGTTTCATTTTCAATCCAAATCACTCCTAACTCACCCGATATACTCTAATACTGAGTTAAAAGCATAATATATGTAAATGCAAGGTAACGGGGTGGTAATTCCCGTAACGACGGGCCGGGTCGTTACATTCTCCCCAACTTAAACAAACGCTCGTCCTCGAGCGTACTCAGAGTTGTACTAGAAGCAACCCCATAGCTGAATGACCTTACCAAGCATAATTCCAGGCGATCATACGTCACCCTATCTCACATAAGTCCGAAAACACCATATAGTCAAAATTTCACAGACCATCTGAATCATAAATCACATTGTACTTTCCGAAATCATATGCCAATTGCAATTCCCATGCCTATACTCAGGATACACTCGAATCCACTGCAATAACCCATATTTACTACTCCGGGTGAGATCGTATGATGTATCGACAACCCAATCACTCGAGACGATAGTCTCTAATCACAACAACTGGCCACAATAACCAAATACTAGCTGAAAACCTCTTTCATTAGATAGAGTCTTATTCCAACACCTCCATATCCTGCCCACGGCAGTTGAAGCACGCGATATACTGAACCCATCTCTCGGGTTAACCATTGGTGAATCTATTTCCCTTTTTAAAACTCATACCACGATAGGTTTCGGAGCCAAACCTCGATTTTTACCTTTCTAACAAGCTAAGATCCAATATGCTCGTATTCATTAATGACTCCAACGGTTATTTCGATTCTAACACACTGCACTGGTGATATGAGACCTCAACACCGGCCAAAGCCACGACGAGCACAACATAGGCTCCAATAAGAACGATCTGAACACGCTCGAATCATGACAACCGGCTCACACACAAGAGCTATAATTCAAATTCCTCAATACCATCACAACACATAATTGAAATCTTGTCTCACATCATAGAATTAGAGTACCTGAATCCTCCTCGAAAGGTCATAACATCACGTGGCTTTGCCACAATTCATCATTCTATCCAAACACCAGTTCTCATGAAGCACCTCAAGTTACCAAGCTCAAACGGTCAGCCACACGCATATCTATGTCTGGACTCAAGCAATCAATCACATTTGCGGTGATACAATGATATTCGCTATCAAATCCTGAAAGGACACAACCGATGTGCTATTCCCCGAGCGATGCCTAATACGGACTATTCCTCAGAAGCTAGGAAGTACTGTATACACGGTAACATACCACTAACTACATTTTCACAATATTCTGTTGCGGCGTGCAACCCGTTCCAACAACATACATGTGGCGGCATGCCACCCGATCCAGATACCATACATGTGGCGGCGTGCCACCCGACCCAAATACTATACCTATGGCGGCGTGCCACCCGATCCACGAATACACCTAGCAAAGGGAATGCACATCGAGACAAGTCGCTCATTGCAACAACATATACATAGCCTCAAGCTCGGCCACCTGCATTGCACCCGTCAAAGTTCCCCAATACTGGAACTGAAACAATGGTAGATACCTCTACACTAACATCCGCCCCTAAGGTCCAATTAACAAAGCAATGCCTACCAGCTGTCCGCTGGTCCTGGGTACCACTACTCTATTGGAGCATACTTTGATGTTTTTCTGCTACGCAATTTGTGCCATTTTCCGACATAGTCCATATCACATTAGTCTGGACAAACTAGCCCAATGGCGACCAATAAGCAATCAAGTATCATAACCCAAGTTGAGAGAAAAAGCCACTAGAGCTTCTGATTTTCGATAATCACAAAAAAAACGGTGTCGATACTCATGATATACAACCACTGCATAGGCGGACTAACGAGAACTTCAAGTCTCCAACACATATACAACACATGAATCACAATACCTGGTTCCACACTCCACCGTACGAATACATAACGCACATCAAGCGTCCATTCATACCACGACGGCCATTCAGAAATTTCACTATGCCATCAACGATTCAGTTATTATAGTCGATCCAACAAGAGAATACCACCATACAACTAGATATTATCAGTTTATTTTACCTGGCCCTTTTGACCATAGACTCTGCCGAAATACTAGTATAGCAGTACCATTCTCCTACATCACCAGGAAGATTGATTCTCAGATTATCTGCAGCTGCCCACGCTGCTTGAGGATTTTAATGACTCCTCATATAATATTAATTGATCTCAAAACCTTGAACATGCCGTTATCAACTTTCCATAACACATCGCATATACCATACCATAATAAGACAACAGGGAAAATTCATATCCCTTTCCCTACGCCGCAAACATCAACGCACTCAACTAGTCAAGGACTTTCATGATTCCATATTGAGAAAACTCATTACACATTTCGAGCTTTACATACCAACGGAAATACACTCATTTTCAAACCACAGTAAAACACATCACAAACTCTTTCTCCCAATCACATTGCATAAGTTAAACTGCCAGGACTGAGTCCTTATACACATATTATACCCATATCGGGTTACACGACTGCCAACACTCAAAAGCTTTATTGCACAATATCTGCAAGACTCCTTACTTCAACCACATACCAGGAATTAGTCGTATTCTTTATCATACCGCTTCGGTTTATTAACAAGTCATTCCATTTACCCGGTTTCCTTTCTGATTCATCTTTGATTTAATATTAGCCACTACTGTAGCACCATAACACATGAACTCATTCCACACGAGACTCGTACATAAGACCACACGGTCTGAGACATATAGGCCACTGAATACTCTCTCAATATTTCCAGAAGGATCACATCCTACAATACTTTATTTTGAAGAACCTCTTGCGATTTGAATTCGTTATCATTACCTTCCAATACGGATTACATAGAATCCCATCATTCACATAATATAACACAAGTACCGATCTCTTCTAACGAAACCACCATCTTTAGCCACATGCACAATTTTGAGACACCTGACTGTTACAAGTAAAATCTTGAACACCGTAAACAATTCTCGGGCGTCGGTCATCCTTATTCAGCTGTAATTCAACTGTCTTATTGAACAGAACCACTCGTGCCTTATTAGAACTCTGACACTGCAGATCATGATTACATACGGATACTATTAGCTATCACTCTTTTCTATACACCAAGCATTCCTTACCAACCTCAGTTCAAAATACCCTAGTATTTCTTCACGTCTACGAAGCACCATAACCTTTATCAGAATTTTCCCAACATACTTAGAGACAGAATCAACATAGCACACAATAGTGCAATCAGTTAATCAATAGCAACCTCCCCAACTTAGCTCGAAGCCATTCATCAAAGCACTTTCAACCACTCATATCGGTATTACTCAAGTGATGCCGAAATGTTAGTATGATATTAAACTCAAGTCATTTACAAGCTTCGGCGGAGATTCGAATCATCAGAAATATTAACTCTTTTGCAATTCTTGCATTCATTCACACACAACAGTTACGCCCCCTCTTTAGGTGACAAAATCTTTTCTAAGTCCCGAATTTTCCAAAAATTTTGGCAGAGTTTCCTTTGTAAATTGGCCTATCCACCTGCCAGAGAATCACCAAACCATCCTAGCTATACTTCCACAACTCAACAAGATATCACAATGTATTTCAACAACATTAAATCTCAATACTACACGAATTATATCATCACAATTTATACTTGAACCTGCGATGTATCTGCTCAAATCATAACATATATCGAATACCATTCAATTACACATCAGAATCAACCCACCTATTTTTCCTCAATCTAGTATTTCAGTACAACACCTTCTACCAGGATATACATAGCATAATCATTTTAGTCTTCCTGAGTTTAAACTTGTTCCACTACAAATAAGGCATTTTACCTTCCAATTAAGAGGTGATGAAAATATTTCTCACGCCCATAGCTAGGGCTATATATCAAATCACAATAAAGATCAATACCGATCGTATGAACTTAATAATACCGGCTCGCGAAATTAGTACCTTGGTGCTCAAGCCATAGACAAAGATCCTGGCCTCAAGTCCTCCCGACTGGCCCAACATGAATTCACGGAGATTATATCTCGCCCCTCGTTCGGAGAAATCACAAGCCATAAGGCAATTATATTCCGAGCGCTCGATGCGTACACGGACGTGTGGAAGGAATTTCAAAAATTATATCTCGAACTGAATGAAGTACGCACGATAAGAATTCCAGAAGTGTGAAATGTTTCCAAAAGGTTCGAGCCTCTCGAGGATAAGTACGGGCGTCCCGTGCCGATCCACGAGACTTCTACTAGCCGGCTCGAGACTCGCGAGGCCTAGTAAACCTACGCTACGATACCAACTTGTCACGACCCCAAATCCTGTCGTGATGGCGCCCGACACATTGCTAAGCCAGCCTGACCGATCAATATCAACAACGGAGCTAGAAGCTCTCTTTAACCCGTTTAAGCATTTCAAAATATGAAACAATAGTACAACGGCGGGGAAACCAAGTCCCAAAATATACTAACTCCCGTAGACCGAAGGGTCAAGAGTCGTGAGCCTCTAAAGAACGTAAGTGTAATAAGGTTTACAACCAAGCTCGGAGCGGAAAGAAATAACAATACATAAATCGAAGACGGTAGGAAGGAATATCGGGTCCTGCGGACGTCGGCGACTACCTCGAAGTCTCCGTAGAATGGCGATAACACAAACGGTTGCGATAGCTCAGCTGCCCTCCTAATCATGTATATCTGCACACGCAAAAATGCGGGGGAGTGGGGTGAGTATATTTCGACTCGGTGAGTAACAATAATAAACAACGGCTGGAAGTGAGAACACCTGTACTATCACTATACAGTTCTAAGGGTAACCTCACAGGTAAGTCATCACTATAATGAATACCCCCAATATCCAGTCCACATCTATGCCATCTAGGTCCCACACTGACCACATTCTCACTCATACCACTACGGTATACAACTATCTCAATATATGGAGACATATACATATGTCTATATCATATCAGTATTTTAGTATATATATGAATATCAATAAGTATAATGCTGCGGCGTGCAGCCCGCTCCAATACATATACCGCTGCCGCGTGCAGCCATTTAACGTCGACGGCGCTCACTGGGGGTGTGTGCAGACTTCGGAGGGGCTCCTTAGGCCCAAGCGCTATGATACTGTGGCGTGCAGCCAGGTCCACCATATATTACTGCGGCGTACAGTCCGATCCAAATTGTATATATATACATATAATATTATAATACCGCGCTCACTGGAATGTGTGCAGACTCAGACTCCGAAGGGGCTCCTACAGCCCAAGCGCAATAATACTGCGGCGTGCAGTCCGTCCCACATGTATATTACTGCGGCGTGCAGCCCGATCCAATATATATACTGATGCGGCGTGCAGCCCGATCCAATATAGGTATATATATATATATATATATATAATACCTCGCAATGGGTCCTCGACCCTATCCCAGTCAATATAGACCTGGCCTCTCAGGCTCACTCAGCTAGAATAAGGAATTACACCCTATGTCTACCTCCAAGTACACATCTAGTATTGGCTCATGATATGCTATACAGTTATAACTACGGCTGAGTTTATGTATCCAACATGATATACTACGGCTGGGTGTATGTAGCGAGCATGATTTAAGGGTCGCCTAACTCTACAGGTCCCCTAATGTTCTACAAATCGGCACAAGGCCCCAAACATGGCTATTAGCCCAACTACACATTTATAATCTCATTATCAGTCATAATACACAGAATACTATTAGTCGGGAAGGACCAAGTCAAATCCCCAAATCCCAATGCCATCACGCTCGTCACATGACGCGTGTCTCATCTCTACATAGCACTGTAAAGTGCAAGTACGGGGTTTAAAACCCTCAGTACATTATTTACTACCACCACTCACCTCGATCCGATAGAAGCCTTAATCCACCTTGCGCTTGCCTCGCAATTCAATCACCTTGAATGCCGAATCTGCTCAAAATCAATGAGAATACATCAATATAAGCTAATTAAACACAACCCATTCGAAATAACTCAATTTACATCAAAATTCCCAAAGTTGCCAAAACCTGAGCCCCGGGCCCACATTCCGAAAATTTACGAAATTTACATTTCTGGAACCCTCGTCTCGCCACGAGTCCATACATATAAAATTTACCAAAATCGGACTCCGTTTGCCCACTCAAATCGGTGTTTTTCTTCAATTTAGGCTTAGGGCTCAAACCCACAATTAATCTTCCATTTACAGGGAATTAACCAAGGATTTCATGTTAAAATGATGTAATTAAGCCACAAAACTTACCTCCAACAAATCCCCGATGAATTACCAGCAATTCCCGTGAGTTTCTCTCTCTAGAACTCAAAAATGGCGTTTTGGGTTAATGAACTCGTAGCCCCTCTGTTCTGGATTTTATTCACTGCCAGACACTATTGTTCATCGCGTTCGCGTGACTCTCTACGCGTTCGCGATGTACAGCCTCCCCTTACCCTTCGCGAACGCGACGCTGGCCACGCGTTCGCGATGCTCAATTCCTGATACCCTTCGCGGACGCGACACATCCCACGCGTTCGCGATGTTCAAACTCCCAGCCACCCGGATTTCTTCTGCGCGTTCGCGATAGACCTCCCGCGAACGCGAAGCACAACGCCACGACTCTACGCGAACGCGACCCAAGCAACGCGTTCGCGGTGCTTAACACCCCAGACCTATGCGAACGCGACTCCTTCTCCCGCGAACGCGATGCACAAAAAGGCTTGGCCTTCGCGAACGCGACACTGGTCACGCGAACGCGAAGGATTAAGGGCCTGGGCAGAACCTGCAGTTTTCTGCAGAATTTTTCCAAGTTCTAAATGCCCGGTTGATGGTCCGAATCCATCCCGAGGCCCCCGGGACCCCAACGAAAACCACCAACATACCCCAAAACATGATACGGACTTGTTCCAATCATAAAAACACCATACTAAACATCAAAATCACCAATTAACCACGGATTCAAGCCTAAGTTTCTTCAAAACTTTCAAAACTAACATTCGATCCAAAACCCGATCAAACGATGTCCGAATGACCTGAAAATTTGCAGACATATCCAAAATCACATAACGAAGCTACAGAAATTGTCGGAATTCCATTCCGACCCCCGGATCAAAATATCACCTACCATCCGGTTTTCGCCAAAATTCGACATTCGCCAATTCAAGCTTAAAACTACACCGGACCTCCGAATTCAATTCCGATTGTTCTCCTAAGTCATAAATGATCCCCCGGAACTAGTCGAATCATCAGAATCCGGTTCAGAGCACTCTAACTCAATAGTCAACTCTTGGTTGACTTTTCATATTCAAGCTTTCTTCAAACATGCTATTTGTTTCATTTTCAATCCAAATCACTCCTAACTCACCCGATATACTCTAATACTGAGTTAAAAGCATAATATATGTAAATGCAAGGTAACGGGGTGGTAATTCCCGTAACTACGGGTCGGGTCGTTACAGTAGAGAAGCAGAAGTGCAGAAGGAAATAGAGCAAACAAAAGTCCAAAGCAGCACAAGTATTAGAAAGAGGGGGGCTGTTTTTAAAATTTAAGAGAGTATTTGAATTTAGATTGTTTGTCTGTGCTCGTATGTGTTCAAAGAAAGGGGAAGAAAGTATTTATAGTTTTGAAAACGTGTAGAGAAATAAGGTAATAAGTAAAAAATCTAACAAAAATATGGACATGGTCACAAATCAGAATCAATTAGTATAATACTCCCATTTAATCAAGGGATTCATATTCAAACGGATACTAAAAGGATCCAAATAAGGAAAGGAGAATCAGTCTTGTAAGCAGAATAGTTGTTGCCATAAAAGAACAGTAAAGTCATACAATAGGCAATTAAGTCTAAGTACATGATTTGAAATTATTTTTTGGAAAGATTCAAGCGAGTCCAATCAAAGAAAGAGAATCAATTATATTTTGACTAGCTAGTAAAATCAGGATCTCAGGGAAGAAAAAGTTTTTTAAATCAATTTCGAGTTAAATAAATCAGAGTAGGAACTCAGTATATAATGTATGCACAAATATCAGACATGTGAGGCTAAGTTATGGCAAAAGAAATGTCATACAGTAATAGCATAGAGCAGACATTCAAAACATGCTAGTTAGGCTTCAGTGTGCAATAGAGGGAGAAGGGGTTGAAAACATGCAAAGAGTCGAGTTAGAATCATAAGCGTAGAACATATAGAGAAAAGAAATGTTAAAACAAGGAATCAAGTTAAATGATTTCATACAAGATGCACAAACAATCTCACAGGACTTTGAATAGTCTCCAAAAGATACGAGGGTTTTCAAATCAATTGAGTTTAGAGACGACAAACAGATGAAACGACAAGCAATTTGAAAGCTCAAGCGAATACCCCAAAAAATTAGGATTTTAACTATTAATCAGTTAACCAAACAGATAGGCTCAGGAACTCAAGTAAATCCCTAAAATTAGGATTTTAACATCAAATATACCTAGAAATGATAAGCGCATGAACCTTAACAAACAGATTCAAACAAAAATTACAAAATTAGGGCTTTTCAACATGATGAAACAGATAAAAGAACAAACATGAACAAATCATACCAAAACATAAACATGCTAAGAATCATAGATCTTTTAAAAACTTAACGGAAAAACACTAATAAAGGGTCGTTTTAGCAAGAAAAGTCAAAGATCATTTGAGAACACATTTTAACATTCATGGAAAGTATAGATCTAAAGCATATCTGAAAGAAAAATCAAGAAAGATCCAAAATATTAGGGTTTCGAAGAACCCAAAAAATGAGAAAGGCCTTGGGAATTAACGATCTAACAAGGAGCACCAAGGATCTGACTCGAACGACCATGGCTAGCTGGAGAAAGGTCAGGGGTGACCGGAGAAAGGTCAAGAATGAAAGTGAGGCAACGATTGGACCAACTTCCTTCAAGATTTAGCCGGAAAACCACGGAGGCAAAAACTCAGGAGCCATCGGAGGACATTACACATCTTTGATGGCCCTAAAAGCCATGGATTAGGGCAAAATTTGAGAGGCGGCGGCTAGGGTTAATGAGAGATTATAGAGCGTTTCAGATACGAGGGGTTTCAAGGGCGGTGTTTGGTGAAGAATGATTAGGATTAGGGGGTTGCGTAGAATTAAAAAAGGAAAGAGGTGGTCTGGGTCATTGATGAAAATGATCAACGGCTCATATTAAAAGAAAACGGACGGGTTTAATTTAAATAGGTATTGGGTCGTGTTAGGACAAAATAGGGTTGGGGTGATTCGGGCTCGAATTTGGGGGCTAAATTGGGTTGAATATGAGTGCCAATTTGGCTATAATTGAAATGTAATTGGGGCTAGGTCGTAAATAGCCAATTTTCCTTTTAAAAATTTAAAAAAAATAGTAATACAGATTTTAAAAATAAATTAAGATTACTGGGTAAATAAGTATTACATAAATATTAATTAAAAAAGTGCTGGGATTAATTTTATAAACATAAAACGCCATAAATTACAAGATAGGCTATAATTACAATTATATGCAATTTAGCTTCAAAAATACCAAAGAAATATGTAAAAATATGCAAAATTACTTTATTTATATTTAGGTGTAAATGCGAAAATAAAAATGAATTATTCACCAAAATAATAATTTTGGGAATAATTATTGGATTTTGTTATATTAAAATAGGCAATAAATTGGTTTTAACAATCATTAAAAATGTCAAAACTCTTGGTGTGCTTATATATGCACCAATATGCTATTTTGGAAATATTTGGGTACAAAATATTTTGGAAAAAGTTGGGTATCAACAGCTGCCCCTCTTTACCCGGGAAGGATGAAAGAGTTGTCGGGTAAATATATGATTACCAATTTTGACAGGAAGCAGCGATTTGAAAAGAATTTGAATGTGCTCTGGTTTCTGAGCTGCCTACATTTCCCTGGTTTTATAGGAATAAGGTCGTATTTAGTTCAGGAACCATTGACGGAACATGATGATGGCGACTCGAAAGAGATGGGCACGATGTTTAGGGGGCAAGAGGTATCTGAAACTTGATCGGCGGCGGGACTGGAGCGGGATCGCTCCTGCCGAGACGACCGTTGCTTGGCGGTGTACCTGCAAGTGAGCAATACCAGTGTATATTATGCATAAACTTAAACATGATGCAAGTTCCCGCTGAACCATGAATGCTGTCCTTGGACGGTTAGGATGACGTCCTCGGACCAAGATGTCCCGGGCTATGAAGCGCAAAATTAAAGGATTCGCAGGGTATGAAATGACGTTCTCGGGCCATGATAATGGTGCCTCCGAACCATGATGCCTTCGAATAATGATGTACGGGATATAAAGTGGGGTCCTCTTGCCATGGCATGGTGTTCTCGGGATATTAGGATGATGCCTCTGAACAATGATGCCTTCTGATAGTTTGGCGATATTTCAGCCCATGAAATGCAGGATTTGGCGGTATTTCAGCCCATGAAATGCAGGATTTGGCGGTATTCAGTCGATGCAAAAGCGTAAATGGCGATATTTCTGCCAACATAAATTTAAATAAAACGGCGATATTTCAGCTAATGCAGAAAATGTAAATGGCGATATTTCAACCGACAAAAATTTAAATAAAACAAATGATGTTTTAGTCGATGTAAAAAGTAAAATAGCGATATTTCAGCCGACATACTTTAAATAAAGCAGTGATATTTTAGTCGGTATAGAATTTAAATAAATTTTGGCAATATTTCAGCTGATTGCAAGACGTAAGTAAAAGTGGCGATATTTCAGCCATGCAAGAAAGATAAAGTAGCGGTATTTCAGCCATGCAAGTGCAGGTGGAGCTTAACCTCGGAAGGCAAAAAAGGTAGCCATATGTAGATAATGCAGATAGATGCAGCGCTTAGTCTCGGAATGCAGAAAAGTAGCCTTATGCAACGCAGATGGAGACAATGCTTAGTCTCGAAAGCTAGAAAGGCAGCCTTATGCAATGCAGATGGTGACAACACTTAGTCTCAGAAGGCAGAAAGATAGCCTTATGCAATGCAGATAATGCAGATGAAGACAATGCTTAGTCTGGGAAGGCAAAAATGTAGCCTTATTCAATGAGATAAAAGTGAATAGTAAGTAAAAATTCTTAGCTTATAGATGGTAGCTGATTATGATATTACGACTGCTGGGGATATTGCGTGCGGATAGCAAATGCGAATATGTGTTACGGTTCAATGAGATTGCGTAATATATTCGATAATTTTATGACTTAGGTGTCTGCATCAAAAGAAAATCATGAGTTTTGTAAAAGGGGGAAAGGTTAGTTTGTTTTCCCTTAGATCCTGGCGTTGCATATCATCGGGGTAGAGTTGCTAAACAACGGAAATTCAAAAAATAATTATGCATGATTTAGTAAACATATCATAAGTAAAAAATAATTTTCTTTTAGCTGAACCAACGACTATGATGTGGTTTGAGACATTGCAACCTCTCCTGCTCCGGAATTTTGAGGGTCCTCCTCAAAATTCTGCCCTAGTTTACTAGGCTGGAACTTCTGACAACTGCGCTAAATGACTGGAGAATCGACTTCGGACTTTTGAGAGTCCTCTTCAAAATGCTGCCCCAGTTTACTAAGGTGATATCCCTGGTGATGAGTGGATAAAGACTAACTTCGGAATTTTGAGGGTCCTTTTCAAAATTCTGCCCCAGTTTCAATAATAAGGGGGCAATGAAATTTTTATTAAATTGTGACCGAACCCATAGGGCTGCCTACGTATCCCCTCTTAAATGATAATAAGGTCTGGCGTAGTTCAAATTACATCATAAAGAAATCATAGGTGATTACACATAATATCGTTTTACTATATCTGAGTTGATTGGCTTTGGCCAGACTTCTCCATCCATTTCTGCAAGAATAAGACTCTCCCAGTTAGAATCCAATAAACCATGTACGGACCTTGCCAGTTGGGAGAGAATTTTCCTTTGGCTTCATCTTGATGTGGGAATTCTTTAGCTCCAACTGCCCTAGGTGTGAATTGGTTCAGTTTGAGTCTTTTGTTGATTGCTTTGGACATCCTGTTCTGATACAATTAACCATGGCAAACTGCATTCAGTATTTTCCCGTCTATAAGGGCTAACTGATCATAGTGACTTTTTACCCATTTTGCATCATCCAACTCTGCTTCTTGTATGATCCTCAAGGAGGGAATTTCCACCTCGGCGGGGATGACCGCCTCTGTACCATAAACCAACATGTAGGAGTTGCCCCGGTCGATATGCGGACCGTGGTGCGGTATCCCAGTAAGGCGAATGATAACTTCTCATACCATTGTTTGTGACTTTCGACCATCTTCCTTAGTATCTTCTTGATATTCTTGTTGGCTGCCTCTATAGCTCTATTCATCTGAGGCCTGTAGGTTGTAGAGTCCTTGTGTTTAATCTTGAATGCCTCACACATTGCTTTCATCAAATCGCTATTGAGATTGTAACCATTATCAGTGAAGATTGATTCTAGAATTTTGGACCGACAGACAATACAGTCACGGACGAAATCTGCCATAACTTTCTTAGTCACTGCTTTATATGACGCTGCTTTAACCCATTTAGTAAAATAATCAATTCCCAACAGGATAAACCTGTGCCTGTTTGATGCGGCAGGCTTAATAGGTTCAATGACATCCATTACCCAGGCAACAAATGGCCATGGTGAGATTGTTGCAATAAGCTCATTAGGAGGCACCTTTATCATATCTGCATGTATCTGACCGCAATGGGATTTGCGAACATACTAAATACAATTTGTTTCCATAGTCATCTAAAAATACCCTACTCGAAGTATCTTCTTTGCTAAGACAAAACCATTCATATGCGGCTCGTAGGTCCTTGTGTGCACTTTGTCCAATAGTATCGATGCTTTTTTCGCTTCGACACACCTCAATAAACCCAAATCGGGAGTCCTCCTATACAGGATTCCCCCACTGTGAAAGAGATTGTTAGATAATCTTAGAAGTGTGCATTTTTTAGTAGCGTTGGCAAATCCGGGGTATTCCCCTGTTGTCAAGTACCTTTTGATGTCATGGAACCATGGTTTTTCGTCTGCTTCTTCCTCAACGTGAGCACAAATGGTCGGCTGATCATAAATCCTTACTAGGATGGGATCAATGAAGATCGTGTATGGATGTTGGACCATGGATGATAGAGTAGCTAATGCATCAGCAAACTCGTCCTGGACCCTAAGACTTGCTGAAATTCCATCTTTGTGAATCACTTCCTTAACTCCTGTATATGATGCAAATAGGGGAGTATCTTAGAGTTTTTGGTGGTCCACTCTTCTCGAACCTGATGTATGAGCAAGTCTGAATCCCCGATCACAAGCAACTCTTGAATGTTCATGTAGATGGCCATTTGAGCCATATGATGCAAGCTTTATATTCAACCATATTGTTTGTGCAGGGGAATCTGAGCTTCGCGAATATCGGGTAATGTTGGCCGGTTTCTGATATTACAACCGCTCCTATGCTCACTCTTTTGAATTTTGCGGCTCCGTAAAAAAAAATCTCCAACCATCGTAGGATTCTGCAATATCTTCTCCTACAAAGGACATTTCTTCATCGGGAAAATACATTTTCAGGGGTTCGTATTCTCTAACGACAGGATTCTTGGCAAGGTGATCCGTTATGGCTTGACCCTTGATTTCTTTCTAAGTTACATAAACAATATCGAATTCACTTAGTAAGATTTTCCACTTGGAGAGCTTACCAGTGGCCATGGGCTTCTGAAAGATATACTTCAGCGGGTCCATCTTGGATATGAGATAAGTAGTGTAGGCACATAAATAATGCCTCAATTTCTTAGCTACCCAAGCTAGAGCACAACAGGTGCACTCCAATAAGGAATACAGGGCCTCGTACGGGGTGAACTTCTTACTGAGATAGTTGATTGCTTGCTCCTTCCTCCTTGTTTCATCATATTGTCCCAGAACACAACTGAATGCTGCATCCAAAATCGTGTAAAGCAATAGAGGCCTTCCAGGCTCGGGCAGAACCAAAACTGGTGGAGTTGACAAGTATTCCTTGATTCTGTCGAAGGATTTCTGACAATCGCCGATCCATTTAGTAGCAGCTTCTTTCTTCAACATTTTAAAGATGGGTTCATAAATGACCGTGGACTGAGCTATGAATCGGCTGATATAGTTGAGTCTTCCTAAGAAACTCATTACGTCCTTCTTGTTCTTTGGCGGTGGCAATTGTTGAATGGCTTTAACCTTTGATGGATCCAATTCTATTCCTCACCAACTCACGATGAAATCCAGTAGTTTTCCGGCAGGAACCCCGAATGCACACTTAGCGGGACTCAATTTCAGATTGTACCTTCTTAGTCTATTACAAAACTTCTTCAGATCTTTCATATGGTTAGTGGATTTCTTGGATTTGATGATGATATCATCTATATATACCTCAATCTTCTTGTGTATCATGTCATGGAAGATAGTAGTCATGGCTCTCATGTAGGTGGCGCCATCATTCTTCAACCCAAACGACATCATTCTGTAACAATACATTCCCCACGGCATGATGAAAGCCATTTTCTCTGCATCTTCCTCATACATCCATATCTGATGGTATCTGGCAAAAAAATCAACAAAGTACTGAAACTCATGCTTGGCGCAGTTGTTAATAAGAATGTGTATGTTTGGCAAGGGGAAATCATCTTTGGGACTAGCCTAGTTAAGATCACGGTAGTCGACATAGATTCTAACCATCCCATCCTCCTTTGGTACTGGCACGATGTTGGCTAACCATGTCGGATATGCTACCACCCTGAGAACCTTAGCATTGACTTTCTTAGTAACCTCTTCTTTGATTTTCAAACTCATGTCGGTTTGAACTTTCTGAGCTTCTATTTTATCGGCGGACAGGTTGGATCTGTTGGTAGTTTATGAGCTACGATGGACGTGCTAAGGCTAGTCATATTATCATATGACCAGGCGAATACATCTTCATATTCCTTTAAAAATTCCGTATATTCTTCTTTTTCTGATGGCGACAAGTGAACACTGATGCGAGTTTCATTGACATTTTCTGTATCTCCCACATTAATAGAGTACCATGCTTCTAGTGGCGACCAGTTCTAGAATTCTTCCCAAGTGTAACGGTACCTTAAGCCAAATGTAGTACCATGCTTCTTTAGTTTTATGGGATTAGTGATCCCCTGAAGATTTTTACCAAGTCCTTTTCCAGGCTCGTACCCACACCAATTCAGGATACTTTCGATTTTGCTGTCCCACCACTTATCTTTATCTACATCGTTGACCCTTTCGATATGGTGGTATGTTTCTCTGCCTATTCTCCTTCTACCTCCAATCATCGGGATGGTCTAGCGACTATATATGGGGTTACTACTATCACCATGAATGATCACCTCTTACTGATTCCATTCAAACTTCACTGCCTGATGCAGGGTCGATGCTACGGCTCTAGCAGTAGGGATCCAGGGCCGTAGGATGTCGGGACGTCTATTACTTGGAAGTCGACCATGTAGCCCCATTTGTAAACATAGGATGATTTCTCTGATGGTAGATCTCTGGGACCTATCGAAGGCCTTGGCATTGATAGCCCCATCTTTGATCTCATGCAGGCTTTTTCCCAAAGCTCTGAGGATTATCAGCGGACAGATGTTGAGGCTCGATCCTCCATCAATCAGGACTCTAGTGATGAAATAATCTATGCATTGCACGGTGATGTGAAGTGACTTGTTGAGGCTCAATCCTTTCATCGGCATTTCATCTTCGTGGAAGGTTATTTATGGCTCTCCAGCACTTGCCCCACCATATTTGCCATTTCACCCCCGGTTATATTGTTGGGCACATAAGCTTCACTCAGTATCTTTAGTAGGGCATTTTTTTAGCGTCAGAACTCAGTAGAAGAGCCAAGATAGATATCTATGCTGGTGTTTTGTTCAACTGTTCAGCGATTGAGTACTCCTTTAGCCTGTATTTTCCTCTAAAGATTGTAGGGACCTGTTTCAATAGGCCATCCCGGGGCTTGCTTATTGGACTCGACTAGGTGCTCTGGGGTATAAACCCTCCATGTTCTGGTTATTCCTTGCACGGTAATTGTTTCTCCTATCTTGGTCTTTCTAGCTTCAGCAGTGTAATCACATGGTATGGCATTTGAGTAGAATTGTGTTATGTCTGACATTGCCACTGGAATAAGCACCCTTGGTGGTAACAGAACACCTTCAAAGGGTGTAGGTGCCTTTGGAACTCCAAATTCAACCTCGATTGGCACGTGCGCCTTTGCAAAAGGAGGCCCTTCAAATTCAAGAGGTATAAACATATTTACTTCACCATCCCTAGAGGGTATGATTTTGCACAACAAATGGGTTAAGTGTAAATGTCGATTTCTTTGGTTCATCCCCCTCAGCAATCAAACCTATCAACCATTTGGGTTCCCAATCATCTTCGATCTCGATCATGTAAATGTCTCCACATTTGTGGTCAGATAGAGGGTTGTTACGAACATTAGGAGCAGGATCCTTTGCTACTATGACCTTATTGTTGATCAGGGTTTGAATCTTGTCCTTCAATGAATGGCACTCGTCAAGGGTGTGTCCATTCGTGCCGAAATGATACACACAAGTCTTGTTGGGGATGACTTACTAGGAGGAATTTTATAGAGCTTTGGCTGGGATAGGAGTGACGTAACTAGTAGCTTTAAGTTTTTCATATAGCTGGTCAATTTGTTCAGCGATGGTTGTGTATTGTCTGGGAGGTTTGCGGTCAAAATTTGGGCATGGGTCTTGGGAAATTTGATGGGTGAGTGTTGATTGGTAGTGAGAAGGTTGAATGTTATAATCTTGGTTAACAGGTGCTGGTTGAGAGTATCTGGGTGAGGTGGGTTGATATGTGAGAAGTGGAGAGGATTGATAAATAGGAGGTGGATAGGAGGGTGCGGGTGCTTGGTAATTCGGGATGGGTTGATATGTAAGTGGAGGTGATAGGTAAGTGTGGTATTTTGGTGGTGATTTGGCTCCATGTACGACCATTATGGCACTTACATCCTTCTTTTTGGACGTGCCACCAGTCTGTTAAGCCTTATTGGTGGCCTGCAATGCTTCAAGATTTGTAACCATACCATTTCTTAATGCCCTCTTTGATTCTTTCTCCAAGTTTGATGATATCGGAGAACTTTTGACCCTTGATCAGTATCAACCTCTCCTAATATTGGGGATCCTGAGCCCGAACGAAGAATTTATTCATTTGCTCTTCTTCCAAGGCCGGCCTGACCTTCACAACTTCTGACCTCCAATGAGTAGCATACTCACGGAATGTTTTGGTGGGCTTCTTCTTCAAATGTTGTATTCAAAACACATCTGGTGCGTTCATTGAATCAAAATCTATCCATGAAGTCTGATGCCGTACCTACCCAACCAGTCCATTTTTTGGGGTCCTGGCTGATGTACTAGGATACTGCATCTCCTTTCAGGCTCCTCATAAAGAGCTTCATACAGATGTTCTCATCCCTTCCAACCTCAACTAGCTTATCGTAATATGTCCTCAGATGGAATTCGGGATCTCCTGTTCCATCAAACATTTCGTACTCTGGAGGTTAGTACATTTTTGAAAGTTCAATATCTGGCTGAAGGCATAGGTCTTTGTAATTTAATCCTTTAATACCTTTGTTACCCTCCACGCCCTGAACACGGCTGGTTAATTCTTGAGTCATGCCGCTAAGTTCCTGATAAGGAAGTCTTTGTCATTAGACTCATGTGCATTTAAGATTGGTTGGGTGTAGTGGGCTATAGTATCCACAAAAATAGGAGTGTTGTAGAGATGGTCATTTCTGGCGTTCAGTGGCTTAGGAATGAGTAGTGGGGTATTGTTGGGAGTGTGGCATGTGTTGAAACATTTGGTATGAGTGGGTTGTATCTGTGATTGTGAGGTGTTTTGTGGGGGTGCGGGATTCTGGGTGTTGACATTAAGAGCGATGAGGGAAAATGATAGGTTTGCCAAGTTCCGAACCTGATCCAGCTCTTCTCGGAATTTCAACAACTTTTGCTCCAGTTGTGTAGCAGTTTCCTTAGCAATCGGGCTACCCTGAGGAACCTCAATCCCCTTTCTAGAGCTTAGATCAACCATCCTACCAGTTTTTGTTCTGGATAAGACTCGGAGGAGGAGGTGGAGGGCCCTTGGATCTTGTGGAGTATGACGGTGGTGCCAGAATGCACGAACTAACCCTTGGGGAGAGGAATAAAAATAAAAGAAAAACGAAAAAGGTAGAGGAAAAAATATTGTATTATTTGAACACGTTGTGCGAAAAAATGTAAACCGCGTCCTAGTTTTGGTGCCTCATTATGCCCAAGGTAGGCCTAGCAACAAATAGTTTTGGAGAACTTATAATGCTAAATGCCTCATTTTATTGATAAAAATAAGACGAATCCAAAACGACGCTAAATAATAGAAAGTAAAATGTCATTAGTGGCCATTAGCCTTGCTACATCAATAAAGCAAAATAAAACACTCCTAACTACTTGGTCCCAAAAGGATCTTTCCTAGATTTGGCATCTTTGTCTCCCTCGAACAGCTCTACTAACTCGCACAATCCTAGTAGCAAATAGGGTCGGGCCAGATGTCCGCCTGCATTTCCTTCAGCGTTTTGACAGTCTTCAATCCTCTTGATGAACTTTCCTTCTAGCTCTACTAGACCCAGCTCAAAATACCCTAGTCGATTGTTGGCGCTAACAGCCATATCTTTCCATTCCTCGATCAATTTCTGATGGGCTTCTTGTATTTCACGGCGCTCACTTTCACACTCTCAAATTCTCTTGCGTAGTTGATTATACTTAACTTGTGCTTCAGCGTGCTCGTCAATAATTTTGTGACCTCGAATGAATCTCAGCTCACCAATTCCATTGTCTTCTAACCAACCCGAATAGTGTATCACATAACCGGCATGATACCTATCTGGTTCAACGGATTCTTTCCCCAAAACAAATTTGTCATGCTACAAATGCTAAGCTTGGCACCTTTTAGGGCTATCAACGTCCTAGAAATTGTCCCTAAGGTGGCTCATTATGTCGACCCTTGGTATGATTTGCTTTTTTCCAGCCTGCCTCATCGCTCGAAGAGGAACCTAGGGATAAGTTCCTCTCAAACCAATTAGTATGAAAAATGGTGCATCTCGGGATCGAACAATGAATTCATTCATGGGGAACCACTCAAACATCCATTGTACTTGGTTTTCTTTCAGATTTTCAAATAACTGCACCCATCATCTGGCGTCCTCTAGCTGAGCGAACATTTTAAGCATATAATTCATACGCCTTGGCTGGTGGAAGGAGATATGATCATCCCAATCTCTACGTAGGAACTCCTATCGGTATTCCCCTTCCTAGAGGTGTTCCATAAGCCAGAGATGTATATGTTGCAACCCTTAAAATGATTGCCATGTTGTTGAAAGTTTTTCAAGGCACGGTATATCTCGGCGATGATCATGGGCACTATGCTGAAAGTTTGCCCCCCAATCCCTTCCATCAAAGTCTTGGTTACCAAAACAACTCTGTCGCAAGACTCAATTGTCAACAATTTGTATTCATTAGCCAGAATAATAAGGAAATGTGCATGTGGAAGATCAGGTTTCTGGAATTCTAAAGTGTACATAAAATTAGCAACCTTTATAAATATATTTCTTTTTAATATATCATTGTTAGCTCTTCCAGTTTTGCTCTAAATACTCGAGAAATTTAAGTCAGCTCTATTTTGTGCCTCATCGGTAGATAAAAAATGTTCTTTTATTTTTGGCCATAATGCGTTGCATATCATCATTAGAAACAAGTCAGTTGTTCCAAAACATTGTACCAAAGCAATATCATTCATATATCGTGCGGCGCATATCTCTTGACCCCTCCCCCTATAAATGTAACAGGAAGTAAAGTTTATTTTCCGATTCTAGAAGTATATCTTTCCACTTGTCTTAAGACATCATGAATACCTTGCAAACTTCAATTTTAAACAAGTTTGGATTGAAAGAGAAGAAGTCTAGTCGTTGTGTTTCAAGTTTTATGAATACATCTATGGCATATTGTTGGAATATCCTTCCAATATGTAAGATTTCATTAGTCTCATTATCTTTTATTTTGATTTTATAACAATAATATTCACGACAAGAGACAATATTTCTTTTTTTCCTTTGTTGTTCTAGTACCCGAGCTTCCATATCAAGAAAATTATCAATTGAACACATGTTTTCAACACTTGGTCAATTTTCCTGTTCACAGTAGACACGGCATCTAGTAGTATTCTTTGATTGTATTATTTTCTTTATATCACAGTACCACCCATCTTGACCATATAAAATAATAGTGGGTATTGCAAGGGATCATAACATCCACAATAATAGTTCACTAATTGGCTTTTATTGTTGTGAGTATAAATTTGAACGTGAGGTATGGAAAAATGAATGCCTTCTTCCACCATTATTGTTACAACTTCAGATGCAGTAGGTAAGTTATATACTCGTTTATCTAAACCTGAGTCACATTTGAACTCCATATAAAAGTTCGATAATTCTGGAATATCAGCCAAAGATTTCAAGAAAACGCTATACGGATTATTCTGTAGTTTATTCATCATTTTTCCTATCATTGACTCATGTACTATTTTTGAACAAGCAATTCTGTTTGCTAACTCATTTTCATTATTGTAGAAGTATAACTGTAAATTTCTTCTGTTCTCGTTCGCAAGATATAAATCATCTATAAAGTGATACACTTTTCCTTGAGCTCTAAATATATAGATACCATGATTTCTCTTTGCTAAGTTTTTGACATATTTTACCCCGAGCGAAGTAAATACAAACATGTTATTGTATGTCCTAACATATGTTCGAAAATGGTCAGACTCTTCAGTAGTACCCAAAAAATTCTCGTAGCTTTATAGGCATTTCAAGTGAAGTAAGCTTGATTGAACCTTTATTGCAACAAAATCGAGAGGGTTCATATTGAAATCTTTTGCAGCACAAAATTTACAGTTTAGGACAATTTTAAGAGCAACATATTCGATTTGTGAACCAATAATATGCGGAGGGGATCTTCTACGTAATCTAACTCCTGACTATTATGAAATAATTAGAAGTTAATTTTCACTCCAAAATAAGAAAACGAATACTATTCTAACTTGAGAGTGATACAAACATATGTTTGCTACATTCTCTGGACCAACACCACATCGGTCATTAGATGTACTAGATGTGGATCCTAATATAGACGCAATTATGAATAACATAAGTAAATGGTTTACAACAATAGAAATTTTATTAAAATAGTATGCTTCATATACTCGTCTGTTTCGAAGATGAAAAGATGACCAACCAAACTTTTTTCATTTTGCAGAAGCAATAGGTAAAGTACTAACTTCACATTTAGCAGCTAATAAAGATGCGTGAAACATATTTAGTTTAAACCGAATGCATTTAAACAGAAAGAGCGAAATTTTAATTTGCTAACTTTGATTTGAAGTAAGAGAAAAATATCCTATTATGGGAGTACTCTCTTAATTACTTACAGATGTTGATTTGACTGAGTTATCCAAAATATGACTTTCTAGAAAACATTTTCTTGAATCGACTTCTTTCTTACGTCAGTTTAACATAATGCTTCCTTTCTATCCGCTAATATTTCCTTATATTTTTTACGGCGATTGAATTTCATTTCAGCACTTCTATCTGCCAAGCATGAACTTTCGTTTTTTTGTCCTGAACGTGATATAAGCACATTTATTTTATTCCCCGACATCTATACTTATCTAATGTAAGTAATATTAAAAAATAAACTACACCCTTTCTTCAAAAAGATATCAAGTGAAAGGCAAAATTGAATAATTTGGTGGGGAACTAATACTTTCTATAAGCTTACATCGTAAAGCCAGAGTAGTTAGACAGAGTAATCAGACAAACCTGCAAACAATGTGCATCAGTCGTTAAAGCAAAATTGGTAAACCACATTTTTTGCTAAAAATCCATCTCCAGATATTCATACAAGCCATCAAGTTAATGTCACTCCGCTCAGAGCTAAAAGCCAATGATCATCTGAACCATTAATATTACTCATTTCAATAATTTAAGATGAGTTTGGTGGAAATCACCATATAAAAGAATTTCTCCAATATAAAGTTATTAAAAAGGTTTCAACACGTGTTTAGTGCTAAACTTTTGCTCTGTTTTCCTTTATTTTACACTTCTAAATTATCACCAACTATAATATCATCTCTTCTGAAATTCTTTTCTATAAATTTCTTTTAGGAATAACTTAAAGAAAAAGTAAGAAGATTCAAAAGAGAACAAAACTTCGCATAATTTAAGGTAAGTGATATTTGTCAAGGATTTGTACCAACTAAACTTTTGGTCAAACTTGAAGAAGCAAAACAAATTATAGAGAGATGGAAATTGACCAATATAAAGTAGTAAAATTTAAATAATTATGAAAATTTGAAAAACAAACTCATTTGCTCTACAGGTAAGCTGGAACATTAGTCCAAATACAATGTATCACTTAATGAAAGGCTCCTACAAATTATATTGTCAATTTCCTTCGACAATTTTAGTCTTTCTTCATATTTTTTATCTTCATTTTTTTCCTCCTAGATTTTAATTTTTAGTAGTTCAACGTAATTTCTTGCTAATTTTTAGTTCAAAAATTTAAGGAATGTCTAAATGTTTCGCCTCAAATTTGATCAGTACACACCGCTACAAGAGAAAAGCCCAATTCATTGAGTAATTTTCCCAAACATCCACCGACAGAGGCTAAAACAGAACACAGAAGTTACCACATAGATAGAGAAGAGCACGGAGATGATGGAAATAGTACATGGTAAATTGATCTCACCTGGAAGTGATCAAAAGTGTAGCAACAACAAAGTCGAAGAACAGAGCAAAACTAAACAACAAACAGAGTGTAAACTAATTGAAAATTGTAGGGATGAAGTGATATCTGTGTAATAACCCGATCGGTCGTTTTGAGCTCCAGTGCGTCATTTAGCAGATTGAGGCCATGAGCAGCTTCATCTCAGGTATATTGACTTGTGTATATGGTCAGAATTAAAATTCAGGATGTTTGGAGTCAAATCTAAATGAAAATTCTCATTTTGAAAGCTTAAAGTTGAAGAAATGAACTAGGATTGGAATTTTTAGTAAATGACCTCGAAATTGGGATCTGAAAGTTCCAGCATGTTCGTATGATGATTTTGGACTTGGGCGTATGTCCGGATTTGGTTTTTGATAACCCGTGAGCATTTCGGCGTATATAGTGGAAGTTAGTATTTTAGAAGCATTTTTATAAATTTGGATTTGAAGGCATTTTAGATTTATAGATGTCCGTTTGGGATTTCGAGTCTGGAAATAGATCTATATGGTGATTCTGGAGTTGGGAACACAATCGAAAATGAATCCGGATGTCCGGAGGTCATTTTAAAGTCATTTAGCTAAACATAGGAATTTGAAGGTTTACAAGAAAATTCGATCGGAAGTGAAAATTTCGATATCGGGGTTGGAATGCAATTCTGAAAGTTGGTACAAGTATGTAATATCGAATGTGAATTGTGTGCAAAATTTGAGTCAATTCGGATCGAGTTTGGTAGGAAATGGGATAATTAATCTCTTTAAGGAAAGCTTAAGTTGGAAAAGTGTTGACTTATGAGTTAGGGAGCTCAGAACTGAATTTCGATGATTCGACTAGTTTCGGGGGATGATTTGTGACTTAGGAGTGAAAACGGAAGTGAATTCGGAGGTCCGGAGGGAAAGTTAACTTGGTTTGGTAAAGTTGGAATTTTGGAAAAATCCGGTTGATAGATGAAATTTTGATCCGAGGGTCGCAATGGAATTTCAAGAGTTTTTGTAGCTTTGTTGTGTCATTTTAGACTTGTCTGCAAAATTTGAGTTCATTCGGACTAGGTTTGACGTGTTTCGGCATCGTATGTGGAATTTGGAAGTTCTTGAGATTCATAGGCTTGAATCCGATGATGATTTGATGTTTTGATGTTATTTTGGGTGTTCCGGAGGTTGGAACAAGTTTGAATGATATTGTGGGACATGTTATAATTGGTTAAGGTCCTGAGGGCCTCGGGTGGATTTCTGAAGGTTAACGGAATGAAATTCGGACCAAAAGAAAAGAAAAAAAGTTGCAGAAATTTCTGCAACTTAGCTGTCTTTGGACAGCAAGAGCTCCAGAATTCGGAGGCCTAAACCTTTTGATCTATAAGTAATCAGGAAAAATTCAAAACATGAAAGTAGTTCATGTCAAGTTTCCAGAAAGCTAAATAAATCATGATTTCAACGTCTGTAGTGAAAGTTATGGTCTATTGAAAATGACTGGTGGAGCTCGTTTTCCAGAATTTGCTTTCGGGGAGGCTAATTTGGAAGCTCATATCTTGTAATCTACAAGGAATCGGAAAACGTGCAAAACATGAAAGTTGTATCCGTTCGTGTCTAGTTTCCGTAAAGTTAAAGAAATTGCAATTTGGACGTACGTAATGGAAATTATGATCGACGGGAAATGACCGCTGGAGCAATATGATGTATAACCTGTATAGCTCAAATGCAAGGTACAACTCGACGAAGCACGGCAAATTCTTTTATACACGAAATTGGTTCATTTATTTCATTTGGTTTGGATGATTTTGGAGAGCTTCAAGAGGGAACTTTCATCATCAATGTGAAGGTAAGTTATCCCCACCTATTTTGAGTTAAGTACATCAATTATGTATGTCTTTAAGCAAGTTTATTGTAGAAAAATTGAGGATTTAGGCCTAGGGATTTGAAAATAAGATTTGGTGATTTGAGGGGTCAAATGAACTCCAATTTTGATAAGTTTTATATGTACAGACTCGTGGTGAGACGAGGATTCTTAAAATATGAGTTTTATAATTTTTCGACAAGCGGGCTCGGGGCTAGGGTTTTGACAACTTCGTGTTTTTAGGTATTTTTCGAGTCCTTTCGATTGGGTTATGATTTATTAGCCTATTATTATGTATTCTTATTGGTCTTGATCAGATTTGGCATCCGAGGAGGTCGATTTGTGAGGAAAGCGCAAGGCGAGCTAGGACTTTTGGCCGATTCGAGGTGAGTGATAGTAATAAATGATATACTGAGGGTTTGAAACCCCGTATTTGCACTATACAGTGCTATGATGAGATAGAACACGCGTTATGTGATGTTCGTGGTGGTATTGTGACTGGGTATTTGGACTTGATTCTTCCCGATTGATGATTTGTAGTGCATATTGACTAAGACTGAGCTTATACCTGTATAATTGGGCTAGTTGCCATGTTTGGGACCTTGTGCCGATCTGTAGAATATTAGGGGAACCTGTGGAGCTAGATAACCTCAATACTAGGTTGAACACATACTCTCAACCCTATTCATAGCTGCATAGCATCACATGAATCAGTACTAGATGTGTACTCTAAGTGAGAATACTTAGGGTTGAATTCCCTATTCTAGCTGAGTGGGCCCGAGAGGCTGAGTCTATATTGACTGAGAGGGGTCGAGGACCCACTATGAGGTATTGATATATATACAGGATTGGGCTGTACGCCACAGCAGTATATACTTATACATATATTGGATCGGACTGCATGCCGTAGTATTATATATATAATATATAAGTATGTGATCGGACTGCATGCCGCAGTAATATATAAATATATGGATCGGACTGCACCATGCAATAATATATCTGTGGATCGGACTACACGCCGTAGTATTATAGCGCTTGGGCTGAAGGAGCCCCTCCGGAGTCTGCATACACCCCCAGTAAGCGCGGTTTTATTATATTGGATCGGGCTGCACGCTGCAGCAGAATACCTATTATATTGGATTGGGATGCACGCCGCAACACTATATATATTGGACCGGGCTACACGCGCAACATTATATATATATATATATATATATATATATATATATATATATATATATATATATATACACACACATTGTGGATCAGGTTGCACGCCGTAGCAATACGAGTGAGGATTGGGCTGCACGCCGATACATAGTTATATTAGTGTTGGATCTGAGGTAGATCAGAGTTAGATCACTAATGGATCAGAGTTAGATCAGTGTTGGATCAGAGGTACATCAGAGTTGGATCAGAGTTAGATCAGTGTTGGTTCAGAGTTAGATCAGTGTTTGATCAGCGTTGGATCACAGTGAGACAATATTACACTAGAACGAGACTTACCATTGTAGAGATGATTTACCTGTACGGTTGTTCTTAGAACTGTTTAGTGATAATGCAGGTGTTCTTACTTTTAGTTATTATTTATTATTTACTACTCCCTAAGTTGGAAGATACTCACCCCACTCCCTGCATCTTGTGTGCAGATATATGTATCTAGGAGAGCAGTTGAGTTATACATTGCTGCTATTTCTACTGCTAGCCGAGGAGACATCGAGGTAGCTGCCAGCGTCCGCAGGACCCGATCTCTCCCTCTTTCTATTTATTCCTTTTGTCACTCCATTTAAACTTGGATTGTATATGGTGTTTCCTTTTGTTAAAGGCTCAGACTTATGACACCCGATTCTTTGGGCTGTATTTCATATATTTCTATTTTCGCATTTGTTGTTTCTATTATGAAAACATGCTATTAACTCTAAATGGATCAATATTACTTAATAACTGGCTGGTTATTTGAAAGATGGTCGGGCTTGCCTAGTGTCACGACCCGGATTTTCCCCCAATATCCGGATCGTGATGGCGCCTACTCGTGGTAGCTAGGCAAGCCACTGTATTCATACTATCCTATTTTTAACACAATTTTAATTGAATAAATGCGGAATACTTTATCGAAATGAAAATAATAAATCACAAGGTAAAAATCATACTGAAATTCTCTACCCAAGACTTAGAGTCACCAACTCACAAACTACTATGGAATGCTACACATAAAAGTCTGAAGGAAATATAACATAATTCTGTTTGTCTCGGAACAATGAGACTACAGCTATTAACATAAATAAAGAAAGAGACGCCGGGCCTGCGGACGTCTGCAAGCTACCTCGGTCTCAAATGTGATCAACTCCCACGCAATCTATTTACCGCTGCTGCTGCTCTTGATCGTAACCTGGACCTGTGCAAAAACGCACAGAAGTGTAGCATCAGCACAACCGACCCCATGTGCTGGTAAGTGCCTGGCCTATCCCGGCGAAGTAGTGACAAGCCTAGGACCAGACACTCACATAAACCTGTGCAATTCAATATATATATATATATATGTGTACCACAAAATAACAAGAAATAATCAAGTAATAACACAATAAGGAATATCTTAAAGAATTCAACAATTAACCACGAGTTAATAATTTCACAAAGAAAACAAAATATAATGTAAACACGAATTATATCACTTCGAGAAATAGCAAGCAATTGCACGGCATCACGCTTCGTGCTTTTACTCTCATCCTCGCCCAAATAAACAAATAAAGTACACGGCATCGCCCTTCGTGCTTTTATCATGTTTCTCAAATAAACAAATAAAGTACACGGCATCACCGCTCCGTGCTTTTACTCTCATCCTCGCCAAACAAACGATTAAAGTACACGGCATCACCGCCATGCTTTTACTCTCGTCCTCGCATCCGTAGTACGGCATGATCCTTCGTACATGGTTCAATAACGAGGGCACGGCATGATCCTTCGTGCATAATCAATAAATAAACATGGCACGGCATTAACGCTTCGTGCATAAATAAATAAACATAGCACGGCATCACCGTTCGTGCATTATCACTCTTCCTCACCCAAATAACAATCACAGTTAAGGGCAGAGAAAAAAACAACAATTCATAAATCGTCCCATCAAGGGCAATCAATAATTATCTTCACGACAAGTCCCAACAAGGGAGAACAATAACGATTCACGTGTAATATATCTCAAAACATCATTTTCCAACGACTCGCGGTCATACTAGACGCCGGTGTATGGATGCTCGTCACCACGGCCCATACACGCACTCGATCACATAACACGTAACACGTAATCCTATTCCCTCAAGCTAGGATAGAACAAACAACTTACCTCGAATGTTTATGAACAATCAAATCCGTGGAAA
The DNA here is from genome assembly GCA_032618575.1 of Nicotiana noctiflora. Classification (NCBI taxonomy): domain Eukaryota; kingdom Viridiplantae; phylum Streptophyta; class Magnoliopsida; order Solanales; family Solanaceae; genus Nicotiana; species Nicotiana noctiflora. The sequence goes on from JASVEL010013865.1 coordinate 111,445, forward strand.
TATCTTTTCTTTCAATTTGGCTCCAATCAACCGTATCTATACACGATTGATTTAATATCATCAATTTTACTCAACAAACTAATTCTTAAGACCAAATACAACTTTTACAACATTATGCCCGGAATAGTGAATTTCAACCCCAGGCCCACATGGTCGGAATTCGGGGTTATGACTAAAATCCGGTTACCCATTCCCCACGAGTTCATATATATGATTTGTTTCAAAATCGGACCTCGATTCGAGGTCCAATTCCCCAATTTATGAAAAACCCTATTTTCCAACAAAAACAAGAATTTTACCATGAAAACATTTGATTTCTAATGAAAAACATGTTTAATGATGTTAGGAATTGAAAGAATTAAGTAAAAAGTGACTTACAATCGTTTTGATGAAGAAGAAATCCTTGAAGAGTCGCAAATGGGTGTTTTGGTTTTGTGAAAAATGAAGAAATGAGTGAAATTCGTGTTTTTCAGGTCTCTGTGTTCGCATTTGCGAACATGGGTTCGCAATTGCGAACCCCGACCAATTTCTGGAGTTTGAAAAATAAGCTAAGGGTGGAAAGTTCGCATTTGCGAACATTTGTTCGCATTTGCGAACAAGGCTTCGCATTTGCGAAGCACGACTTAGCAGTGAGGCATCGCATTTGCGAAGAATGCTTCGCATTTGCGAAGCATGGCTAGGCAGTGAAGGCCTCGCATTTGCGAGGTTATATTCGCAATTGCGAACCCAAGCCTTCCTGGACGCCCTTCGCATTTGCGATCAAGGGTTCGCATTTGCGAACCCTGCCTTGGTCTGTCATCTTCGCAATTGCGAGAAATTCTTCGCAATTGCGAAGCCAACAGCTGGGTGAAAAAAACCAGCAGTTCAAAATTCAGATTTTCATCCAACGGCCTATCAAATCTTTACCCGAGCCCCCCGGGCTCCAAACCAAACATGTACACAACCTCAAAAACACATTATGGACTTGTTCGTGCGATCATATCGCCAATATCACTTCGTTTTAATCAAATCGAGCCTCAAACTCATGATTTTCATACTTTTGATTTTCAAAACTTCTTAACTTGGAACTCAAGGTCCAAAACATCTCAAACGACATCCAAATGTCACCAAACTTTACGGAAATCACATATATAATATTTAAGACTTGTACCGGGCGTCGGAACCAAAATACGAGCCCGATACCAAGGTCTATTAATTTATTTCCTTTAATAATTGCATCAAAAACAATTTCACATAAAAATTCATAACTTGGGCTCTAGGCCTCAGAATTCGACTCCGGACACATGTCCAAGTCCCATATTTTCCTACGGACCTCTCGGGACCATCCAATCTCGGGTCAGGATCCGTTTACCAAAAATGTTGACCGAAGTCAACCATATCAATATTAATATCATTTTTATCCAAATTTCTCATAGAATTCATATTTTCTATCACAAAATCTTTCAGGCTACATGCTCGGATCGTGCACGTAAATCGAGGCAACATAGAATGAGGTTTTCAAGGCCTCAGAAGCTCGAAATTATTAATAAAATAAGTGATGACCATTTGGGTCGTCACAATCTCCACCTCTAAAACAACCGTTCGTCCTCGAACGGACAAAAGAAAGAAGTACCTGAGTCAGGAAACAAGTGTGGGTAACGGCTCCGCATATCGGACTCGGACTCCCAGGTCGATGCCTCAGGAGGCTGACCTCTCCACTGAACACGCACAGAAGGATAACTCTTCGACCTCAACTGTCGAACCTGCCGGTCTAGAATAGCCACCGGCTCCTCCTCGTAGGATAGATCATTGTCCAATTGGACAGTACTGAAGTCTAACACATGTGTGGGATCGTCGTGGTACTTCCGAAGCATAGATACATGAAAAACTGGATGCACGGCTGATAAGCTAGGCGCCAGAGCTAGTCTGTAAGCCATACTTACCACTCGGTCCAGAATCTCAAATAGACCAATATACCTAGGGCTGAGTTTGCCCTTCTTCCCGAACCTCATCACGCCCTTCTTAGGCGACACTTAGAGCAATACCCGCTCACCAACCATGAAATCTACATCTCGAACCTTACGATCCGCGTAAGTCTTTTGTCTGGACTGAGCTGAACGCAATCTCTCCTGGATAGTCTTGACCTTATCCAAGGCTTCCTGAACTAAGTTTGTACCCAACAACTGAGCCTCTCCCGGTTCAAACCATCCAACTGGTGATGGACATCGCCTACCATACAACACCTCATACGGAGTAATCTGGATACTAGATTGGTAACAGTTATTGTAGGCGAACTCCGCTAATGGTAGAAACTGGTCCCATGAGCCTCCGAAATCAATAACACAGGCTCGAAGCATGTCCTCAAGAATCTGAATAGTCCTCTCGGACTGGCCATCTGTCTGAGGATGAAATGCTGTACTCAACTGAACCTGGGTGCCTAACTCCTGCTGAACCGCTCTCCAGAACCGCGAGGTAAACTGCGTACCCCGATCAGAGATAATAGATACTGGCACCCCGTGGAGACGAACAATCTCCCTAATGTAAACCTCCGCTAACCTCTCCGACGAGTAGGAGACAGATACTGGAATAAAGTGTGCTGATTTGGTCAGCCTATCAACAATGACCCAAATAGCATCAAATTTCCTCCGAGTCAAAGGAAGTCCAATAACGAAGTCCATAGTGATCCGCTCCCATTTCCACTCGGGAATTTCAATCCTATGGAATACACCACCAGGCCTCTAGTGCTCGTATTTCACCTGCTGACAATTTAGACACGAGCGACATACGCGACGATATCTTTCTTCATTACTGCGCCACCAATAGTGTTGCGTGAAGTCCTGGTACATCTTCGCGGCACACTGGGTGAATAGAATACCGCGAGCGTGGGCCGCTGCTAAGATCGACTCTCGAATTCCTTCGACATTGGGCACACAAACTCGACCTGCAATTTCAATACCCCGTCATCATCTAGATTTACATGTGTGGCACCTCCCCGTTGTCCTGTATCTCTCGACTCGCGCAAATGAGGATCATCAAGTGCCTCTCGCGGATACGCTCCAATAAGGAAGAACGAGCGGGTTAGCGCTAACACGCTGCTAGGCTCGGAAATGTCTAATCTCGCGAACCGGTTGGCTAAGGCACGGACATACTAGAGCTAATGGTCTCCGATTGACCGGAATATATGCAAGACTACCCATGCGGCATACTTTCTACTCAATGCATCGGCCACCACATTGGCCTTACCTAGGTGATATAATATAGTAACATCATAGTCTTTTAGCAACTCTAACCATCTCCGTTGTCGTAGATTCAACTCCTTTTGCTTGAACAAGTATTGTAGGCTTTTGTGATCGGTGTACACCTCACATGTCACACCATATAGGTAATGCCTCCAGATCTTTAAGGCATGAACCACTGCGGCTAACTCAAGATCATGAGCTGGATAATTCTTCTCATGTATTTTTAAGCTGCCTCGAAGCGTAAGCGATAACGCACCATCCTGCATCAATACCGGCTCCAAGCCATGTACGAGATGCGTCACGATAAGCTGTATAAGGCCCTGCACTGTGGGTAGTACCAACACGTCGGTGCGGTGGTCAAGGCCGTCTTGAGCTACGAAAGCTCGCCTCGCACTCCTCAGACCATTCGAAGCTGGACACCATCACGGGTCGACACTGGTCGTCGGAGGCTGCAATAGAAGAAAACCTCTACAAAACGACGGTAGTAACCTGCTAATCCCGAGAAACTCCGTATCTCAGTAGCTGAAGCTGGTCGAGGCCAGTTCTAGACCGCCTCGATCTTCTTTGGGTCTACCGAATACCACTCACTAATACGATGTGACCCGAAATGCATACCGAACTCGGCCAGAACTCACATTTTGAAAATTTGGCATATAGGCGATTATCTTTCGAGTTTGAAGAACCACTACGAGGTCTTGCTCGTGCTCCTCACAGGCTGCGGGAGTACACCGAGATGTCATCTATGAAGACTATCACGAACGGATCTAAGTAAGGCCTGAATACCCGATTCATCGACTCCATGAATGCTGCTGGGGCATTGGTCAACCCGAAGGACATGACCAAGAACTCATAATGCCCGTATCTAGAGCGAAAGGCTGTCTTAGGGATGTCAGCCGCCCTGATCTTCAGCTGATGGTAGCCTGACCTTAAGTCTATCTTAGAGAATACCCTCGCTCCCTGGAGCTGGTCAAACAAATCATCAATCCTCGGCGGTGGATATTTATTTTTGATAGTCAGCTTTGTTTAGCTGCCGGTAGTCAATACACATCCGCGTCGAGCCATCCTGCTTTTTTACAAATAATACGAGGTGCTCCCCGAGAAGCTACGGGCACGATAAAACCGCTTCTCAGAAGGTCCTACAAGCTGATCTTTCAACTCTTTTAACTCCGGCGGGAGCCATACGATAGGGTGGAATAGAGATGGGGGGAGTGCCCGGTGCCAAATCAATACAGAAGTCAATATCACTGTCGGGTGGCATGCCCGGCGGTCCGAAGGAAAAACCTCGGGAAACTCCGGTGCAATAGGAGCTGAATCAATGGAAGGAACCACTGCCGGAATCGCGAACATAAGCCAAATAAGCTAAACACCGCCTTCTCGACCGTACGTCGAGCCTTAACATAAGAAATAACGGTGCGAACGGAGTGGCTTGAGGTACCCTTCCACTCTAATCGGGGTGATTCTGGCAAGGCTAAGGTGACAGTCTTAGCATGACAATCAAGAATAGCATGGTATGGGGACAACCGGTCCATCCCCAATATGACATCAAAATCTACCATATCCAAGAGCAACAGATCAACACGGGTCTCGAGACCCCCAAATATAACTACGCACGAACGATGCACCCGATCGACTACAATAGAGTCACCCGCTGGCGTAGCCACATAAGCTGGAATATCCGGAGCATAGCTGGGCACGACCAAATACGGTGCGAAGTAGGAAGACACGTAGGAATAGGTAGATCCGGGGTCAAATAATGCTGAAGCACCTCTGTCACACACGAGAATAGTACACGTAATCACGGCATCTGATGCCTCTGCCTCCGGCCGGGCTGGTAAAGCATAGAATCGGGGATCGGCGCCTCCCCTCTGAGCTGCGTCTCTGGGACGACCATCAACTGGCTGACCTCTACCTCTCGGCTGGACGGTCTCCGCCTCTACGGTCTCGACCTCCGCCTCTATAATCCCTACCCCGCCTGCGGGCTGGGTGGGCGGTGAGGGTCGGTGGGGCACGAATCGTAGGACGAGGACCTCGGCTGGCCGAGAGTTGCCCGTTGCTATGGGGCAGTTCACGATAAAATGACATCGGGTCGCCACGGCCGTAGCAACTCTTGGGCGATAGGGGCTGCTGGCTGCGACGACCGAATGGCCTCACGAACGCTGCGAAGAGGCCGAGCACTAATAGGAGGCTGGTCTGAATAATACCCCGAGAACCACGATCACTGATCCACCCTGTGAAGCCTGAAGGGCGGAATGAAAAGCCCTGGAAGACTGGCCTCTGTCGAAGGATTCTCTGCTGCCGGAGGAAGAACCGCCAAGTCTGCACCGCGTGAGCGGGGCCTGCTTGTCCGAAGAATAACCGCCTCCCTAGCGAGAAGCCATCTCGACTGCGTCGTTGCGTTGGGCGCCTCGCGAAATGATATGTCACTCCCGCGCCCGTAGCCATACGGGTCTAATCGGTGGATTAAGCCCGTCTATCATCTGCGGACCCTCTCCCGCTCGGTGGGAAGTATCACCACTGCATGACGAGCCAAGTCGATAAATCTCGTCTCGTGCTTGTGTAGCTTGTCGTAGTGCCACGATGGAGGCGCTCAAGCGCCTCAAGTAAATCCCGGTGAGTAGCAGGAGAAGCTTCTCCATAAATAGTTCCGCAAGCGGTCCCGTGATAGAGTGGGGACCTGTCGGCCGAGTCGAGGCAATAATCTCTCCACCGAGTCTTGGCGGATCCTGCAAGTCTGAAGGTACGGAAATCAACTCCGTTTGTCTCCACGATCCCCATAGTTTTGAGAATCTCATGGCAACTGAATAAAAAGTCACGAGGATACTCTGATGCGGCTCCACCGAATGTAGTGGTAAATAGCTTGGAGAAGCCGGTCAAGCCTCCGTAACGAATCGAGAAGTCATGGCCGGCTCCGTCGCGGCGTGGTGCGTGGTACCGGGCGAGTGGCCACGGTGGGCTGGATTGCGGTGCCGAGGCTGAGGGCTGCGGCTGCGGGTATGAGCGATAGGGTGCGGGCCCCTCGTCCGGCCGAGAAGTAGGCGGGACAGGCGATAATAGACCGGCTACGGCAATGCTATCCGTAAATCCCGCTATTCGACCAAAGCGTCCGGAGATCGGGGTAATCAAAAGCCTCTCCTGGGACTCAGGTCGGGCCCGGCTGGAGGCTGCTGGAGCACGGAACCTCCTCGTCGATCTCAATATGAGGCTCTACCTCTGGGGTAGCCGCTCGAGGCGAGCTCTGCCCCTACCGTGGCCTCTGGTACGGCCTCGACCCACCGCCCTCGCGGGGGGCGTGCGGGGCTCGGAGCTGCGGTCGGCGGACGAAGAAGTGCGTGTCCTTACCATCTGCGAAAGGACGGAATAGAAATTCAATCAGTAATTTAGGATCAAATAGCACGACAAGAAAGAACAAAGGAGAGACTTTTTCCTAACTCAATAGACTCTGGAGGACAAGTACAGACGTCTCCGTACCTACCTCTCAAACTCTACTAAGCTTGTTCGTGAGTGGTGAGACCTATGTAACCTAGAGCTCCTAGTGTCACGACCCGGATTTTCCCCCAATATCCGGATCGTGATGGCGCCTACTCGTGGTAGCTAGGCAAGCCACTGTATTCATACTATCCTATTTTTAACACAATTTTAATTGAATAAATGCGGAATACTTTATCGAAATGAAAATAATAAATCACAAGGTAAAAATCATACTGAAATTCTCTACCCAAGACTTGGAGTCACCAACTCACAAACGACTATGGAATACTACACATAAAAGTCTGAAGGAAATATAACATAATTCTGTTTGTCTCGGAACAATGAGACTACGGCTATTAACATAAATAAAGAAAGAGACGCCGGGCCTGCGGACGTCTGCAAGCTACCTCGGTCTCAAATGTGATCAACTCCCACGCAATCTATTTACTGCTGCTGCTGCTCCTGATCGTAACCTGGACCTGTGCAAAAACGCACAGAAGTGTAGCATCAGCACAACCGACCCCATGTGCTGGTAAGTGCCTGGCCTATCCCGGCGAAGTAGTGACAAGCCTAGGACCAGACACCCACGTAAACCTGTGCAATTCAATATATATATATGTACCACAAAATAACAAGAAATAATCAAGTATTAACACATTAAGGAATATCTTAAAGAATTCAACAATTAACCACAATTAATAATTTCACAAAGAAAACAAAATATAATGTAAACACGAATTATATCACTTCAAGAAATAGCAAGCAATTGCACGGCATCACCATCCGTGCTTTTACTCTCGTCCTCGCCCAAATAAACAAATAAAGTACACGGCATCACGCCTCGTGCTTTTACTCTCATCCTCGCCCAAATAAACAAATAAAGTACACGGCATCACCGTCCGTGCTTTTACTCTCATCCTCGCCAAACAAACAATTAAAGTACACGGCATCACCGCCCGTGCTTTTACTCTCATCCTCGTATCCATAGATACGGCATGATCCTTCGTACATGGTTCAATAACGAGGGCACGGCATGATCCTTCGTGCATAATCGATAAATAAACATGGCACGGCATTAACGCTTCGTGCATAAATAAATAAACATGGCACGGCATCACCGTTTCGTGCATTATCACTCTTCCTCGCCCAAATAACGATCACGGTTAAGGGCGAGAGAAAGAAACAACAATTCATAAATCGTCCCGTCGAGGGCAATCAATAATTATCTTCGCAACAAGTTCCAACAAGGGAGAACAATAACGATTCACGTGTAATATATCTCAAAACATCATTTTCCAACGACTCACGGTCATACTAGACGCCGATGTATGGATGCTCGTCACCACGACCCATACACCGCACTCGATCACATAACACATAACACGTAATCCTATTCCCTCAAGCTAGGATAGAACAAACACTTTACCTCGAATGTTTATGAACAATCAAATCCGTGGAAATATCTTTTCTTTCAATTTGGCTACAATTCAACCGTATCTATACACGATTGATTTAATATCATCAATTTTACTCAACAAACTAATTCTTAAGACCAAATACAACTTTTACAACATTCTGCCATGAATAGTAAATTTCAACCCGGGCCCACATGGTCGGAATTCGGGGTTATGACTAAAATCCGGTTACCCATTCCCCCACGAGTTCATATATATGATTTGTTTCAAAATCGGACCTCAATTCGAGGTCCAATTCCCCAATTTATGAAAAACCCTATTTTCTAACAAAAACAAGAATTTTACCATGAAAACATTTGATTTCTAATGAAAAACATGTTTAATGATGTTAGGAATTGAAAGAATTAAGTAAAAAGTGACTTACGATCGTTTTGATGAAGAAGAAATCCTTGAAGAGTCGCAAATGGGTGTTTTGGTTTTGTGAAAAATGAAGAAATAACTTAAATTCGTGTTTTTCATGTCTCTGTGTTCGCATTTGCGAACATGGGTTCGCAATTGCGAACCCCGACCAATTTCTGGAGTTTGAAAAATAAGCTAAGGGTGGAAAGTTCGCATTTGCGAACATTTGTTCGCATTTGCGAACAAGGCTCCTTCGCATTTGCGAAGAAGGCTTCGCATTTGCGAAGCACGACTTAGCAGTGAGGCATCGCATTTGCGAAGAATGCTTCGCATTTGCGAAGCATGGCTAGGCAGTGAAGGCCTCGCATTTGCGAGGTTATGTTCGCATTTGCGAACCCAAGCCGTCCTGGACGCCCTTCGCATTTGCGATCAAGGGTTCGCATTTGCTAACCCTGCCTTAATCCGTCACCTTCGCAATTGCGAAAAATACTTCGCAATTGCGAAGCCAACAGTTGGGTGAAAAACCAGCAGTGCAAAATTCAGAAATTGATCCTACGGCCTATCAAATCTTTACCCGAGCCCCCCGGGCTCCAAACCAAACATGTACACAACCTCAAAAACACATTATGGACTTGTTCGTGCGATCGTATCGCCAATATCACTTCGTTTTAATCAAATCGAGCCTCAAACTCATGATTTTCATACTTTTGATTTTCAAAACTTCTTAACTTGGAACTCGAGGTCCAAAACATCTCAAACGACATCCAAATGTCACCAAACTTTACAGAAATCACATATATAATATTTAAGACTTGTACGGGCGTCGGAACCAAAATACGAGCCTGATACCAAGGTCAATTAATTTATTTCCTTTAATAATTGCATCAAAAACAATTTCACATAAAAATTCATAACTTGGGCTCTAGGCCTCAGAATTCGACTCCGGACACATGTCCGAGTCCCATATTTTCCTACGGACCTCTCGGGACCATCCAATCTCGGGTCCGGATCCGTTTACCAAAAATGTTGACCGAAGTCAACCATATCAATATTAATATCATTTTTATCCAAATTTCTCATAGAATTCATATTTTCTATCACAAAATCTTTCGGGCTACATGCTCGGATTGTGCACGTAAATCGAGGCAACATAGAATGAGGTTTTCAAGGCCTCAGAAGCTCGTAATTAATAATTTACTGGTTATCTGGAAAACATGGTTGGGCTTCCCTAGCAATGTGTTGGGCGCCGTCACGATCGGGGTTTGGGTCGTGACAAGTTCGTATCAGAACATAGGTTAATAGGTCTCGCGAGTCATGAGCCGGTTTAGTAGTGTCTCGCGGATCAATACAGAGACGTCTTTACTTATTCTCGGGAGGCTGTAGACCTTTTAGGAAACACTCCATATTCTTAGAACTCTTATCGTGCGTACTTGATTCAGTTTGAGATGTAATCCTTGAAATTCCTTTTACACGTCTATAAGCGCACTCGAGCGCTTAGTGATAAATTTTCCTTGATGGATTGTGATTCCCCGATCGAGGGGCGAGATATAATCTCTGTGAGTTCATGTTGTGCCAGTCGGGAGGACTTGAGGCGGATCTTTGTCTATAGTTTGAGCACCAAGGTGCTTATTTTGCGAACTGGAATTATGAACTTATATGTTCGGTATTATCCATAATTATGGGTAATGGACTTATGAGGGGAATATATTTGCATACTAGTTAAATAAGTTTGGGAGCTGAGATTGCTTTTGTAAATGTATTATGAAGAAATCATTGGGTCAAGGACACCACCTTGAATGTCAAAAATTATTTAAAGAAACAATATGTTCTTGCTTGGTTGAATAGCCCAATGATGGAGGGTTGAAAGGTATTTTCTATGTGTTACGATTCAAATAGGTGCAACGCATGTCCATGTATCAATTTTGATAATATAATACATGTAATATGGAGACTTATGTTGTTGATATACCTTGTGATGTCTTGTCGAGTTGTGGATATGTTGTTATGATGGTTTGGTGATTCTCTCGCATGTGGATAGGCTCAAATTACAAAGGAAACTCTGTCGAAATTTTTGGAAAATTTGGGACTTAGAAAAATATTTCTGTCACCTAAAGAGTAGGATTAAATGTTGTGTATGAATATATACAATTATTGCAGAAGAGTTAAGATTTCTAATGATTCGAGTCTCTACCAAAGCTTGTATATGACTTGAGTTTAATCTCACTATAACAGTGTGGCATCATTTGAGTAAGAATACCATGAGTGGTTAAAAGTGCCTTGATATATGGCTTCGAGCCAAGTTGGGGAGGTTGTTATTGATTAACTGATTGCACCATTGTGTGTCAAGTTGGTTCTGTCTCAAAGTATGTTGGCGAATCAATTTTGGTCGCGAAAATTGAGCCGAGAATGGCATGGGTGAAGGAAAATTTTGATAAAGGTTGTATGGTGCGTCGTAGATGTGAAGGAATATTAGAATGTTTTGAGTTACTGTTGATAAAGAATGCTCTCTGCAAAAGGAAGAAAAATGGGTATCTGTATCTGTATGAAATCGTGTTTGTGGTGTCAGAGTACTTACAAGGCACAAGTGGTTCTGTTCATTTAGGGCATGTGATTTACAGCTGAATAAGGGTGAATGACTCTCGCGAGAATTGTATTACTGTGTTCAAGGTTTTGCATACGACAATCCTGTATCCTAAGTTTGTGTATGTGGCTAGAGACTGTGTTTTTATTAGACGAGATCAAGAATTGTGCTATGTTATGTCATTATGGGATTCTATGTATCCGTATATGGAAGGTAATGGTAACGAATTCAGATTCGCATGAAGTTCTTCAAGTAATATGTTCTGGAATGTGGTATTTCTAGGAGACATTTGATAGGGTATTCGGTGGCCTATGGGTCTTATACAGGGTGGTCTTATGTGCGAGTCTCATGTGATAAACCTAAGTTGAGGTATTGTAGTGCTACAGTAAAGGCGAATATTAAATTAAAGATGAATCATAAAGAAAGTTGGGTAAGTGGAACAACTTGATAATGAACCGAAATAGTATGATAAAGATACGATTAATTCCTGGTATGTGCTCGAAGTAATGAGTCTTGCAGGTATTGTGCAACAAAGCTCTTGCGCTGGCAGTTTGCTTAGCACGGTATATGGTCAAAAGGGAAAAGGTAATGTAAACTGATAATATCTAGTGGTATGGTGGTATTCTCTTGTTGGATCGACTGTGATGATTGAGTTGTTGATGGCACAGTAAAAAATTTTGAATGGCTTTCGTGGTATAAATGGATGCTTGATGTGTGTTATATATTTGTACGGTGGAGTGTGGAATCAGACATAGTGATTCATGTGTTATATATGTGTTGGAGACCAGAAGTTCTCGTAATCCGCCTATGCAGTGGTTGGATATCGTGTGTACCGGCACCGTTTAACGGTTATTGGAAATTGGAAATCCTAGTGGCTCTCTCTCTGCTTGATATGATGAATTTGAGTTATGTTATTTGAATGCAGACTGGTTGTCCTAAGTGAGGTTGCCTAGACTAATGTAATACGGACCATGTCGGAAAATGCCACAGGTTGCGTGGCAAGATGCATCAGATTATGTTCTAACAGGGTATTTTTGTATCCTAAAGACCAGCGGACGGCTGGTGAGTATTTCTTGTTAATGGGGCCTTCGTGGCAGATGTCAGTGCAGAGGTGTTTCACGTGGAATCGGAGTTTGGATGGGATCGCGCGTGCAATAAAGAAATGTGGAAACATGACCTTGCGGGTCAAAAATTGTGTGTTCTATTCTATGATGTGAGACGGATCCGTAGCCTTGTGTTGTGATGGTACTGGAAAGATTGAGGTATAACTCTTTCATTTGAGTCATTTTCATGAATTGTGTATGTTTCGAACTATTGCTTATTGGTGCGCGTATTGTATGAGCTGAGGCTTAGGCATGTATTGAGGTGTCATATCACCAGAGTGGTGTGTTAGATTTGAGGTGGTCATTGGGGTCATTGGTGGATACGAACATATTTGATTTCGGCTTGTTAGAAGAATAATATTGAGGTTCGGCTCGAAAATATATTGTGGTATTAGTCAAAAGGGAAGTGGCTTCATAAATGGTTGATTTGAGGAATTGTTATGATTTAGCGCGTGTTTTATTTTTCGTTGGCAGTATATGAAAGTGTTGGAATAAGACTTCAACAAATAAGAGGTTTCCATCGGTATTTGGGTATTGTAGGCAACTGCGACAATAAAGAATGTTATTGTGGTCATATGAGTAAAGTGATGCAATGCGTGAATTGAAAAAAATTATACATTAATGTTTGGGTACAACGTGTGGAGAGTGATATGGTGGTCGAATGATGGAAATAGACTTGGCAAAAAATTTAGGATGTTGGAATTTGGCCTAATGGCTTATTCGCTTGAATAAAGAATTATATCTACAGAATTATTTAGCAAATGTGCTCAACTAAGTAGTGGTATCACGAGAAGGTGCATTATGTGTTAAACAGGTTATTTCAGACTACATCATTGTAGTTCTCAACACGTTCGAGGACGAACGTATATTTTAGTGGGGGAGATTATAACGACCCGACCAGTCATTTTGAGCTCTGGCCCGTCATTCAGCAGATTGAGGACATGAGCAGCTTCATCTCAGGTATAGTGACTTGTGTGTATGGTTAGAATTAAAATTCAGGAAGTTTGGAGTCAAATCTAAATGGAAATTCCCATTTTGAAAGCTTAAAGTTGAAGAAATGAACTAGGATTAGAATTTTTAGTAAATGACCTCGGAATTGGGATCTGAAAGCTCCAGCATGTTCGTATGATGATTTTGGACTTAGGCGTATGTCCGAATTTGTTTTTTGATAACCTATGAGCATTTCAGCGTATATGGTGGAAGTTAGTATTTTAGAAGCGTTTTTATAAATTTGGGTTGGAAGGCATTTTAGAGTTATAGATGTCCGTTTGGGATTCTGAGTCTGGGAATAAATCCGTATGGTGATTCTGGAGTTAGGAATGCATTGGGAAGTGAATTCGGATGTCCGGAGATCATTTTAAAGTCATTTGGCTAAATATAGGAATTTGAAGGTTTATGAGTGTCACACCTCCCTTTTTACTACCCCACTTAAGCATATAAATACGCTCGTAGGGTATACCCCGACGCTCAAATATCCGAAACGGATAAGATAACGTAAGGGAAGGAGTTTTTCCAATTAAAGGACAATCGGTTCGGGATTTTATTGAGATTAATCGAAGTCGCCACTTGGGAAAAATAATGGTGTCCCAAATCACCGGTTAATCCCGAATCCGAGGAATTTGACTCTTAAAAATGTCTGCGAAGCAAAGATCCGGATAAGGAACTCTGTTAACCCGGAAGAAGGTGTTAGGCATTCCCGGGTACCGTGGTTTTAGCACGGTCACTCAACTGTCGTTCTCGACTCTTGTTTGACTCAATTACAGATTTTAAACAACATGTAATGCTTTTTACATTAGGTATTATTTTTAAGGAATTTGCGACATCGCGAAAATATGCCTCGAGTCATACCGCAACCAGTACGCCTATGACTTTTGGTGTATTTCGGCTTTACCGAGATTTGGATTTGAGTCGCACCAAGTGCACACTCGTTCAATGGAAAGTACATTAACATCGTGCCCTAAATAACGTCTATCGGCTTTTAACTTTTGGGAGAGGCTATGGAATTCGCTATTAGCCTCTTCGGTTTGGTTTCGAGAGCATTCCGCCAGTTTTTGGCGGCTTTCACTTTCAACCCGATTCACGCTACTATGTTATCTTATTACTAAATGGGGGCCCTGGTGTTTGTTATTCGGGCGAGGCTCATCCCAATTTTCATTAAAGGATTCAATACTAGTATTTGGCTACGTTTTCCACATTTTGTTTTTTCCTTAATCGATTTCTAACATTAAACATTCCGGGCCCGTAATTTTGTTATTCAATGGGGCCTGGTCTTCTAGTACTAAATCAGGTTGTTGGATCTGTCCGGGTCATGGTGACCCAAACAGTCTTCAGGCCTTCGTTCAACAGCCCATATTAGCTTCATATTATGGTTCAAGCCCCTATTGCGTATTAGGCCCAAACCAGTTGATAGTTATGACAATGAAGGTAAGTAAAACAAATGAAGAACTCGTAATAAAACAGCAAACAACATTAAGAAATAGAATCGAATTACTCTTTATTCAACAGAAGAGAAAATTGTTGTACAATATATTTCCTGTTAATTCCAAACTAAGATAGCCAAGTGCATATGAAAAACTGACTACTTCTATGCTCCATGTGCTTCTTAAAAGACTGATATGCTAAAGATGGAAAAAAGTTATTTAACTAGTGATTAATACCAGATGATTTAACTATATGACTTAGACCATCTGACAGATTACTTAAAGGGGACCTGAACATCCAAATTGAGTGATCCAGTGATGCTTATATACATGATGGTTCTATTGGATTCACTTTAACTTATACTCCTCCATTGTTCCAAACTAATTGCAAATTACTTCAAATTTCTGTTACTACTCTTTCTAGGCAGATTCGTGTATGTGATTAACTACTGATATTGATGTGAGTCAAGCCAATATAATGTTCACGAACCAACCTTAATCAAATTATCCCTCGATTTTACTTGTTCTTTCCCTTTAAACCAAACTAGTCGAGCTCGTTAATCTCTAGATCTGATTTGCTATATGAGTCATTCAAAATTACTACTGTGGAGTTATTATCAATTCAAGCCATGGTTGTTTAGTCTGTTTTATAATTATTACCTATTTAACTAAGTGATATATGAATATGATTATACTACTACTATTCTACTACTATTATATTAGCTATTACATTGTTATAGGTTTTTCTCTGTCATGCACTACACTACATAAACACTCTAACTCTAAGATAATAACAGTATTGAACTATTTGATACATGGCAATATAAAATTAGATTGAAATCTTCATGTTATTGCATCCAAATCATAGTACATCTTTAGTTTGTAGAGAAATGTACCTGAATCAAAGTAGAGAAAACCAATGAGTTCTAGGGGAAAACGAAGTAAGTAATCAGCAAGGATTCAGCAACAATGCAACAGTAGAGGATTGGATAGCAATAAGCCAAATAATACAGCCACAGCAAGTATGAATCAGCAAAGCAACAAAAAACCCAGATCAAACTCGAGCAGAATAACCCAACAAATCAATAGAAATCAGCCAAATTCTAACTCGAAAATCTCAGAAATCCTATTGCTATATTGCTATATTTTACTCTGAAACTTTATATTCAAATCCGGCCTAGATGTATTCAGATTGCTAAAATTTCGAACCCCTTTCAGCCCCTTTTTAGGATGTATTTATAGCTAGGATAAGGGCTGAAACTTGGGGAGAAAGTTATGGGATTAATCCCACTTCTCCCCCTCTAAAATTTATGAAATGTTCACTTTAACCCCCAATTCAGTTAGCAGAAACCCTTCCAGCATGTGCTGGAAGGTTCTAAAGATTTCATTTTGTGGGTTTTTACCAAGGTAGCCCTATGGGATGAAGATTTTTACAGATTTCCCTTTTTAGGGAGACCATTATACCCTTAAATCTACGCAGAATTGCAGAAATCAGGGGTACAAATGACTCCCTCACCCTCTTATGTTCCAAACTATTCACTATTTTACCTAATTAATTCCCAATTATGCCCTGAATGCCACTGCTGATTTACTTGACTGCCTAGGTCAAGTTTCAGCTTCTTTTGGACTTATTTAACTAATAGCCAGCCCTTGCATTGGTATTTAAGGGCTGGCCAGATCTACTGTTGAGAACTATTTCAATTTTAGCCTCTTTTAATTAGTTCCAGTCAATTAAGACCAAATTATTTCAATTTGAAACTAATTGCAGGACTAGCCTGCTTTATTAGTGAAACTAAACTATTTAAAGGCTAGCCAGTCTCAAGTTGAGACTTGGCTTGGTTATTAAACCCAATTACTGAACAGTTGGGCCCAAAACCTTTGCAGGTTTGGCCTTTTTAATGTTCAGGGCTCAAAAAAGAAAGCCTGGGCCAGTCTGCATTCGCAGACTTAGCCCCTTTGCACAACCAACCCCTTTTTAAGGTGGACTGTGTGTTAGGGCCTTATAGAATTGATCAACCTTTTGCAAGGTTGACCACTCTTAGGCCAATTATTGCTCAATAGCCTACTTTTGTGATTTTTAGGTCAATTAAACTAAAGTGCAGGACTAGCCTGCTTAATTACCTATTAAACTAATGGCCAGTCTCAAGTTGAGACTTAGCCTGGGTAATTAAACCCAATTACTGAACATAGCTGGGCCCAAAGCCTTTGCAGGCCTGGCCATTTTGATGTTCAGGGCTCAGATGAGCCTTGGTGAGCTTGCATTTGCAAGCTTGACCAGTTTTTGCACAACCAGCCCTTCTTGAAGTGAGCTGGTGTGTTTGGACCTTATAGAGTTGGTCAACCTTTTGCAAAGTTGACCACTCTTAGGTCAATTATTGTCTAACAGTCTATTTTTGTTCATTTTCAGTTAATAACCTATTCAAAAACTAACCATTTTCATGGACCTAATGCTAGCAGCTATAACCAATTCCACTAAAGTATAATAGGTATTTAACAGAGTTCACACTAACATAGAACTATTGCAAGCCTAGCCATTTCAACATACAATTGCACACATAACCACATGAAGCCAAATATTGTTCATTAATCAATTAAAACTCAGAAAAGGGGTTTGATAATGTCGAATCTCAACTAATCAACTCACATAACTTAAATTCATGTAGCAACATGTCAATTAACATCAATCAGGCTTAGTCACAATCATTTCATGTTAGATGATATACTGAAAAACTGTAAAACACTTGGCATTCATGGATATAGACACATAGACACTAAATTCTGAGAAAACAATCAATAAAGGAATAAAAACAGGACTTATTTTAAACAGGAGAGCAATGGACTAAGAATGGTAATCAACCAGACCTACCAACCTAAAACTTTTCCCAAATACCAACCTAAATCTAATACAAGTGCATGACAGATAAGATGAAGATGAAGAGCAGAAGAACATGGAGAAACAGTGAAAAAGGAACAGGAAAGACCAATCAGGGTACTTAAGAGAATAAAGTTAAGCTAATATTAGAACTAAGCATGCATGACAACAGGAGAAAGCTAGACTATAACAACTAAACAGATCAAAGATTATAACATTTACAAGATGAAGAAGGAAAGGGAATCCAAGGTAACTCTTATGACTTAACAGAACATGATTTGAAGCAAACACCATGAAGATGAACAAGATGAAACAGAAGCCTAGTTCTATCATAGATCATTAAAAGCCAAAGGCAACAAGAGTGGCCACAGTAATTTGAGCTTAATTTTAAACAGAAGACAAAGATCAAAGGTCGTGCTTTTTGCAGTGGATCAGAACTCAACAGCTAAAATAACAAGGAAAAGATGAAATCTCTGATCTTAGAACAAAGAACCATGGGATCAAAACAAGACAAATAAAATCCATCATTAACAGGCTAAAAAGGAGCAAGCTAAGAAACCTTATGACTAATCATCAGAGAAACATGCAAAAAGATGTGAAACAAAAGAAGAAACAATCAGATAAGAACCTTATAACTAATCAGGAGAGAAGAATATTTCAAACTATTAAAAGCTAACAAAGAAGACTAGAGTCGAAACTTAAACATGTAAAGGAGATGTCGAAGATCAACGAGGTTGAAAGGTCTAATACTAACGAAAGACAAAGGCAAGAAAAAGATATCAGAACAGGAGTTCAAACAGGGAAGCACACAAACGAGATAGTTATAGCAGCTGACTAACCAACTAAACATGTGAAGCATGAGATATAGAAAAGGACGGAAAGAAACATGTAAGACAAGCAAACATAGATCAAACAGAAACTTATCAAAGACTAAAAAAGAAAACTTAGTTCATGCGGTTAACTAAAACATGCCAAACACACAAAGAATATCAAAGAAAAACAAACATGCAAAACAAACACAAATAAATCAAAGAAGCAGAAAAAGGACTGGGGTACTTAGCTCGCAGGGCCGGTCCCCTGAGCTTCCTTATTTCACTTCTTCTCTTTTTTCTTTTCTTTTCATTTTCCAGTCTTAGTCTTCAGGCTCTTTTTTATTATCTTTTTTTTTTATTTTCTTTTTCCTCATTTTTCTTTCTGTTTTCTGTTGTTTGACTTCAAGATGAAGCCTTTTTGGAATTTCTGAGTTTGCGGGGTATTTGGGAAGGTAAAAGACAAGGTCTTTGGGTGGTTTGAGTTTGGGGGTCGCCGGAGTTAGGTTTCCGGCGACACTCTTTTGGATATTCGAAGAGCCCCGGAGAGATTCGAAGGAGGCGAGTGGTGTGGTTGTGTAGATCAGACCAAGATGGTTTTTTTGGCGTTGGTTTGGAGGTGAGATTCATTCTTTGGTGGTCACCGGTGGTGAGTTCCGGTGACCGGGACTTGAAGAACAGGAAGGGTTTCAGGGTTTTCTTGGTGTTTGATGGAGTAAAGAAGAAGGAGAAGAAGGGAAAGAGAAAGGAGAGGGGTTTGGGAGCCGGCGACCACCGTGGAGGGTGGTGGCCGCCATGGCCAACTAAGGTTTCATAAGGGTTGAAGACGAAGAAGACGAGAGAAGATAAGGGGCTTGGGGGCGGCTAGGTTTAGGTGATACGTATAATGGCCAAATCCATTCAAACAAAAGCCTTATATAGGCCATGCGTCTGATGTAATCCAGGCCGTCCATCTGACGGAGATCAACGGTTCTGGGGCGCGTTACTAAAACGACGCCGTTTCATCGCCTGGGAGACCAAAAGTCTCTTCCGTTAGATCATTTCAAACGGATGGCTCAGATCATTCCTCTCTTCTCAATTAATTAAAGAAATCAACTAATTATTCCCACCGTTAGATTACCTCGCATGAACGGCTGAGATCAAAACCAATTAAAGGATCAGGCGGGCCAAAATCTTGGGCTTAGAGACTGGGCCACTAATTTCAATTAAAATCAGCCCAGCCTTATTATACCACCTATATTTTTTGTATTTTTCTAATTTTATTATTTTTATGTATTTTCTTTTATACTTTTTTTTCTTTTTCTTTTATGGAAAATTATAAAACCTAATTTCCTACTTACTCTAATTATTTAGTATTTTTTACAATTTTATACTAATTTTTCACTACTTAAAACTACTATTTGATGATTTTCTTCTCTAAACTAATTAATTCAAACAAAATAATTACTTAACCTAATTGTTTTTTAATTTTTCCTAATTTCTATTTATTCAAACACATAAAGTATAGCTAATTTCAAACAAAGCAAGTAATTGCACTCAAAAATATATCTATTTTAATTTTGGAATTAATTGCCTGGTGCAAAAATCACGTGCTCACAGCTGCCCCTCTTTGCTCGGGAACACGAAGAGTTTTAGTGAAAAGACAAGTGAGCAGTAATGAGAGATTTTTGCACATCGGCACATTCCGTGAAAGCATTTTTGAAAACCTTTTGACCGCGCCCTGCTTTAGAGGTTGCCTACATATCCTGGGCTAAACAGGAATCAGGTTAGTGTAGTTCGGGAAGGTCTGGCAGTTTAAAACTACCAGACTCACTGTTGCATTGACACTGTTGAGACCTGCTGACTTACTCCTTATTACACCGGGGGGAAATGTAAAATGAAGAAGCTATTCTAAGCTATGATCCTACAATTACAATTGTTCCTAATCTAGCTTTTGCTCTTCTTCCCTTTCCGGTGATGCAGACTCTCTTTCTTTTTGTTGATTTTCTTTGATGCTGAACTCTCTTTTTTGTTGATTTTCTTTTCTTGTTTTCCCCTTTTTTTTTGATTTTCAATGGTACTTCTTGCCCTCGAGCTGAACCTGCTCAAAACAAAACGACAAACTACTTTTTTTTCTTTTTCTGCCCCAGTGTGGGCTTTTAGCTATATAAACCATGATGTGCAGAAATATATTCCCGTATTTGAAGGTGGGCTCCTAACAGAAATTAAACGTGCAATGCGATGCAGAAAAGTATTCCCGTATTCGAAGGTGGGCACCTAACAGAATTTAAACGTGCAATGTGATGCAGAAAATATTCCCGTATTTAAAGGTGGGCACCTAACAGAATTTAAACGTGCAATGCGATGCAGAAAAATATTCCCGTATTAGAAGGTGGGCACCTAACAGAAATTAAACGTGCAATGCGATGCAGAAATGTATTCCCGTATTTGAAGGTGGGCACCTAACAGAAATTAAACGTGCAATGCGATGCAGAAATGTATTCCCGTATTCGAAGGTGGGCACCTAACAGAAATTAAACGTGCAATGCAATGCAGAAAATATTCTCGTATTTGAAGGTGGGCACCTAACAGAAATTAAACGTGCAATGCAAATGCAGAAAATATTCCCGTATTAGAAGGTGGCCACCCAACAGAATTTAAACGTGCAATGTGATCTAGAAAATATTCCCGTATTTGAAGGTGGGCACCTAACAGAAATTAAACGTGCAATGCGAATGCAGAAAATGTTCCCGTATTAGAAGGTGGGCACCTAATAGAATTTAAACGTGCAATGCGAATGCATTCCCGCACCCTGAGGACTAGGGAGTGGATTTTAAAAGATGTTACCTTCCTCTTTTTGGTATTTTCTTTTACCAATTATCTCTTTGCCCGTGAATTTCTTCACTTATTGGCGAACTTCTCTCTTTGGTGTTTTCTATTTTCCACATTGGTCACATTCACTTTAAAGTGATTAGTGAAAATTTGTTCCTGCATGAAACAAAATTTATTAGATATAAACTGCTGGATACTGGCATCTGCCGTCCCCGCTTCTTATTGCTTTCTTCCTTTTTTGCTTTTCTCATGCTGTGCAACTTTCAACTGCTTATCCCTTGCTGACTTTTTTTGTATTTTCTCATTTTCCATTTTTGTTTTGTTTTCTTTTCCTTTGGCCATGTTTGCCAAACTTCTTTATTTCCTTGCCAACTCTTCCTTTTTTCCGACCCAGTGTTGTTTCAGCTTTCGTTATCAGGAGCTGGTAGTTAGCTCTCAAAAGGTAAACAATGAAATGCAGAAAAATGAAAGAGGGTAAGGGTGTTTTGTAGAGATGATAGAACTTATCTGGGTATTTGCTGGCTGATTCCGCTGACCATGCCATGTATTTAAACTGCGACCCAGTTCGTTCCAATCATTATTCTGACTCTGAATTATCTTCAACCCAAACCGATACTATTTTTTGTTGCCTTTTCTCTTTTTCTGGATAGTCCTCACGATCGCCTTACGGTGCCTCGAAAGGTTTTCACCAATAAGACTCTCTCGTTTATTCTCTCAACCTCACGATCGTCTCACAGTGCCGATTAAGGTTTTCACTGATGAGACTCTCTCATTTTATTTCTCTCAACCTCACAATCGCCTCACAGTGCTGGTTAAGGTTTTCACCGATGAGACTCTCTCATTTTCTTATTTTTCATTTTTCCTTTTTGTATTTTGTTTTCTGTACCACGGGTATTATCCGATGCTTCGCTCCTCCTTCATTGCATTCGTTATCATTTCGGAATTGATCAGAAGGTCTTTCTTTGGACTTTAACGTGGCTTTTGGATGGGTTAAGAAAGAAAGGTATAAAGGCTCAAAATCTCACGAGGGTTCAAAAATATTTACAACTCTCGGAATTATTAAACATAACTTCTGCCCCAGTTTCAATATGTGGGGAATTTTTGGATTTTTTCTTTATTGTGACTGAACCTCAGAGAGGCTGCCTACGTACCCTTTCGGGATCAAGTCGGACGTAGTTCATCCAACTTCATAAGTTAGATGGATTTCTTTTTGACTTTTTCCCGATTTTTTCCCGATTTCTTTGTCTTTTTCTCTTTTTTTTTTCTTTTTTTTTCTCATTTTTTCATTTTGTCAATTTCAATCTTGTTGCACTAAAGCGATTCCGAGAGATGGATATGAAAGAATTCATTCATTAAGGCTCAAAGGGGTTATCAATGGATAAAGTGTTTGGATAGAGAATAAAACGCCTTCGTCATTTCAATTCCAAAATCACAACAAAATACAAAACACGTAATTGAAAAGGAATCATACATAGTATCTTTTGACTGCATCTGAATTGATAGCAGTCTCTACGCACTTTCCTTCAACATCTGTTAAATATAATGCCCCATTGGACAACAACCGCGATACCACAAATGGTCCCTGCCAATTTGGCACAAACTTGCCCTTCGCCTCGGCCCAATGCGGTAAGATACGCCTCATCACCAGCTGTCCGACTTCAAACTTTCGAGGTCGTACCTTCTTATTTTATGCTCTGGCCATTCTTCGTTGATACAATTGCCCATGAGAAACTGCGGCCAACCTCTTTTCATCGATCAAACTCAACTGTTCTAACCGGGCTTTTACCCATTCATCGTCATCTATCTCAGCTTCAGCTATGATCCGTAATGACGGTATTTCTATTTCTGCGGGTATGACAGCCTCCGTTCCATACACCGGTGTATAAGGTGTGGTTCCGATAGAAGTACGCACCGTCGTGCGATAACCCATGAGAGCAAAGGGTAGCTTTTCATGCCATTGCCTGGATCCCTCCACCATTTTTCGGAGAATCTTCTTGATATTCTTATTCGCCGCCTCTACTGCACCATTCGCCTTCGGCCTGTAAGGTGTGGAATTGCGGTGTGTGATCTTAAATCTCTCACAAACTTCCGCCATGAGATGACTATTTAAATTGGCTCCATTATTCGTGATAATCACCTTGGGGATTCCAAATCTGCATATAATATTCTCATGCACAAAATCCACCACCGATTTCTTCGTTACTGCCTTGAATGTCTTAGCTTCAACCCACTTGGTGAAATAATCAATTGCAACCAGAATGAACCTATGCCCATTGGAAGCGGTTGGATCTATTGGGCCGATAACATCCATGCCCCAAGCAACAAAGGGCCAAGGTGCTGACATTGTATGCAACTCATAAGGCGGGGAGTGGATCAGATCCCCATGTACCTGGCATTGGTGGCATTTCTTTACATACCTGATACAATCACGCTCCATAGTGAGCCAGTAATACCCAGCTCTCAAAATCTTCTTTGCTAAAACATATCCACTCATGTGGGGTCCACATACTCGGCATGTACTTCAATCATGATTTCATCTGCTTGTTGTGCATCCACACACCGCAATAGCCCAAATCTGGTGTTCTTTTGTATATAACTCCTCCACTAAGGAAAAATCCATTAGCTAAATGCCTGATGGATCTCTTCTGGTCTCCAGTGACCTGTTCCAGGTATTTGCCAGCTTTCAGGTATTCCCTGATATCATGATACCACGGCTCTCCATCTGATTCTCCTTCCACAGCAAAGCAATAAGCATTTTGATCACGGACTTGGATCTGGAGCGGATCTATGTATGTCTTGTCAGGATGATGCAACATAGAGGACAATGTGGCCAAAGCATCTGCGATCTCATTGTGCATTCTTGGGATGTGCTTGAATTCTATAGACTGGAATCTTTGAGACAACTCGTGCAAACAATACCGATATGGTATCAATTTCAAATCTCGTGTCTCCCATTCCCCTTGGATTTGGTGTACCAAGAGATCCGAGTCACCCATGACCAAAATCTCTTGAATACCCATGTCGATTGCCATCCTTAATCCCAAGATGCATGCCTCATATTCGGCCATGTTGTTGGTACAGAAAAATCGGAGCTGAGCGGTGACGGGATAGTGTTGTCCCGTACTTGAAATGAGTACCGCTCCGATACCAACGCCTTTGCTATTGACGGCCCCGTCGAAGTACATTTTCCATCCTGGTCTCTCATCTTGCTCCATCTCCTCGACGGTTATTGCCTCATTATCCGGAAAGTACGTTTTCAATGGTTCATACTCATCATCCGCCGGATTCTCAGCTAAGTGGTCTGCAATAGCTTGTGCCTTCATTGCCGTACGAGTCACATAGATAATGTCAAATTTTGTGAGCAGAATCTGCCATTTAACAAGTCTTCCCGTAGGCATAGGCTTCTGAAATATGTACTTCAGAGGATCCAGTCGTGATATTAAGTATGTGGTATATGCTGACAAATAATGCTTCAACTTCTGAGCTACCTAAATCAACGCACAACAAGTTCTTTCAAGTTGAGTATATTTCACCTCGTAGGACGTGAACTTCTTGCTGAGGTAATATATGGCTTGTTCTTTCTTGCATGTCTCGTCATGCTGACCCAATACACAACCAAAGGAGTTATCAAGCACTGTCAGATACAAAATCAAAGGTCGCCCTGGTTCTGGAGGAACTAACACTGGAGGATTGGCCAAATATTCCTTGATCTTGTCAAAGGCTTCCTGACACTCGTCGGTCCATTTCATTGCTGCATCTTTTTTCAACAACTTGAAGATCGGCTCACACGTTGATGTCAATTGAGCAATGAATCGACTAATGTAATTCAACCTTCCTAGTAAACTCATGACCTCTTTCTTGTTCTTCGGCGGAGGTAGACTTTGAATAGCCTTGATCTTTGATGGATCTAGTTCAATACCTCGCCGACTCACTATAAACCCCAGTAATTTCCCTGAAGGCACTCCAAAGGTGCACTTCGCAGGATTGAGCTTTAAATTGTACCTCCGGAGAATTTGGAAAAACTTTCTCAAATCTCTCACATGATTAGTTTGCTTTTTGGACTTTATGATGACATCGTCAACATACACTTCAATTTCTCGATGCATCATATCGTGGAACATTGTGGTCATTGCCCTCATGTAAGTTGCCCCGGCATTCTTCAATCCAAACAGCATTACTCTGTAACAATACGTTCCCCGAGGTGTAATGAAGGCGGTTTTCTCAACGTCTTCTTCGTCCATCAGGATCTGGTGATAACCGGCATAACAATCCACAAACGAACCGATTTCATGCTTGGCGCAATTGTCGATCAATATGTGGATGTTTGGCAATGGGAAGTCATCCTTCGGACTGGCTTTGTTGAGGTCTCTGTAGTCCACACACACTCTGGTTTTTCCATCTTTCTTCGGGACCGGCACAATATTTGCCAACCAGGTGGGGTACTTGGTAACTCTTATGACCTTTGCCTCAAACTACTTGTTCACCTCTTCTTTTATCTTCACACTAATGTCCGTTTTGAATTTCCTCAACTTTTGCTTTACCGGCCGGCATTCAGGATAGATAGGCAACTTGTGTACCACCAAATCAATGCTAAGTCCGGGCATGTCATTATAGGACCAGGCAAAAATGTCCTTAAACTCATGTAACAACCTTATCAATTCATCCCTGAGGGGTGCCTCCAAATGCACACTAATCTTTGTTTCCCGGACATTGTCTTCGCTCCCCAAATTTACGGATTCTGTATCACTCAGATTCGGTTTGGGTTTTCCTCATATTGTTTCATGTCCTTGCTTATTTCCTCCAGGGCTTCCTCGTCCTCATATTCTATTTCACTATCCTCCTCAATTTCTTGTATAGTAACGTGATTGTCAGAACTGGGTCTAGAATCCTTCACGCATGACATGGCATCAGAATCAACACATGCAGAACTGTACAAAAGGAAAAATAAAGAAAAATAAGGCAAAAGTGAAGAAAAGGAAAACTACATTTCATTGATAAAAAGAAACGAACAAAGTTCGGGATACATTTTGATTTTCTTTTCATGAGGGAGATGGGAGAACTATATAAAAAATAACAATTTTTGGGAAAGCAACGATGAAATTTTGGAGCTAACTACCAAGACTCCTTCCTGATAGGGAAAGGAGTAGCTTCCCAATTGTTCAACATGATTCCAGGTCCCACAAACTGCACATCCATTTTGCTTGTGCCTTCCCCAGCTTCAACCATATTCACATCCCAAAACATCTTCTTAAAACTCAGCATTTCTTCATCAAGTTGGGTCTCAATGCACTCTGTTGCAGCAGATGTCCGATATTTTGTACCAGGCTTGACGAAGGTGTTGGATAGTTTAGGTATAGGCTTAGGCAAGGTCCGGTTCTTTTTGGCTTTTGAGGCTCTCTGGATGTCGGCAAAGGTGGGTTTGAACCCTAAGCCGAAAGTACCTTTGTTTTCTGGAAGCTGAACCGGCTGAATAACTCCCTGCAATGCTTTGCCCAGTCCCTTCCCTGGTGCAAATCCATTTCTAAGCATCTCTTTGGCCATCATTACAGCAGTTGGTGCCACCATAGGGATTGGCAGCTTCTCCCCTTCAGCAATTCTGTTTACTACAATAGCATCTGTCACTTGGTAGACCCAGGGACCTCTATCTCCGTCAGTATCATCAAACGGTGTCACCATATTGCAAGCATTTTCTTCCCCATGTACCACAATCTCCTGTTGCTCCCACTCGAATTTGACCATCTGATGTAAAGACGATGGTACTGCCTTGGCCGCGTGGATCCAGGGTCGGCCTAACAACAAATTATATGACACAGCAATGTCGAGCACCTGGAATTCCATAGTAAAATCCACAAGACCGATGGTAACTTCCAGAATAATGTCTCCCAATGTGTTTTTACCCCCACCATCAAATCCTCTCACGTTTATACTGTTCTTCCGGATTCTGTCCGGACTGATGTTCAGCTTTCCCAAAGTCGACAGCGGGCAAATGTTAGCGCTTGATCCGTTGTCTATCAACACTCTGGTCACTACCGACTCTTCGCTCTTCACCGTAAGGTACATCGCCTTATTGTGCTCGGTTCCCTCAATAGGCAATTCCTTATCTGAGAATGTGATCCTATTAGACTCGAAAATCTTGTTGGTAATCTTTTCCGAGTGGCAAACTGAGATCTTTTCTGGAACATGAGCCTCGTTCAGTATCTTCATCAGAGTCTTCCTATGTTCTTCTGAGTGTATTAGCAAAGATAGCAAAGAGATCTGTGCAGGGGTCTTTTTCAACTGTTCAACTACAAAATAATCTTGTGACTTCATCTTCTTGAGGAATTCCTCCGCTTCCTCTTCTGACACTGGTTTCTTCAATTGGTTCTCTTTTACTGCTTTCATTTTTCTCAATTCTTCTGGAGAAAAACATCTTCCAGACCGGGTGAGACTGTGGGTTTCATTAATTTCCCCAGACACCTATTTTCCTTTGTAAACCACTGCTACCTTGTTGTAGTTCCAAGGTACAGTCTTTGTGCTCACCACCGGCATCTGCACTACCGGTTTTATAATTACGGGCTCCGTACTTGCGCCTTTCACAGTCACAATCGTCTTTGCGCCTGGTACTACCACTTTCAAACCCTCCACCACTATCGGCTTTCCTGTTGGTTTTTCAGCAATCGCTTTCTCTTTCACGGCTTCCTTTTCTACTTTGCCACTTGACTTTATCATCATCACAGACTGAGATGGTTTTTGACTGTTATCACCTTGCACCAATTCTATCATGTGTGTCTCGTGGTGATTTGGCAGTGGATTCTGGGTGATGTTTGGAGCTTCTGGAGCCTGAACTTCAATTCTCCTATCGTCAATGAGATCTTGAATGGCATTCTTCAACTGCCAACATTTTTCGGTATCATGGCCCAATGTTCCCGAACAATATTCACACCTAACAGAAGGATCAAGGTTTTTCGGGGGTGGGTTTGGAACTTTAGGTGCAACTGGGCTTAGCATCCCCAACTCTTTCAATCTATGATAAAGGCTAGTATATGATTCCCCCAGTGGGGTGAATGTTTTCCTTGCCTTGTTTCTCCACTCTGAGTCAGGCCTGGGCCTGTTTTGGTTTCTGTAGGGTTTAGAGGTTGGGGATGTGTTCTGGGTGTGGTAAACATTATGTGGGGTTTAGGCTCTCCACACGTGTGGTGGTGGTGGTGGGTAGGCTTGGGCTTGTGGGTGGTGGTAGTGTGGGACTGTTAGTGGGTATGGTGGTGGTGGTGGG
This sequence comes from Nicotiana noctiflora, assembly GCA_032618575.1. Classification (NCBI taxonomy): domain Eukaryota; kingdom Viridiplantae; phylum Streptophyta; class Magnoliopsida; order Solanales; family Solanaceae; genus Nicotiana; species Nicotiana noctiflora. The sequence goes on from JASVEL010013865.1 coordinate 139,793, forward strand.
TTATATGGGGTTGATGTGTTGTATGGGTTTGGCGAGTAAGATGATGGTGGTGGATTATATGGGGTTGATGGGTTTGGTGGGTCTTGGTGGTAGGGTCTTGGTGGGTGATGATGCGGGTTACGACTCCATGGCCTGCTCTCTACAGTTGCTACCTCTTCCTTCTTCTTCTTTCCCATTGCTCCCCCGTTTCCAGTTTGTATTGCTTGATTGGTGGCCTTAATGGCCGAAAAACTCATGATTTTATTTGTTTTCAAACCTTCCTCCATAAAGCTTCCCATCTTCACGACTTCATTGAAACTCTTCCCAATCGCCGACACTAAATGACCGTAATATGTAGGCTCCAAAGCATGTAGGAAACAATCCACCATCTCCCCTTCCTTCATGGGTGGATCTACTCTTGCAGCCTGCTCCCTCCATCTGAAACCGAATTCCCTAAAGCTTTCCCTGGCTTCTTCTCCATTTTTGTAAGGGATAGTCTGTCAGGTATGATCTCTAAATTGTACTGAAAGTGATTTGCAAAGGCTTGCGCAAGGTCATCCCAAACGAACCACCTTGTATGATCTTGTCGGGTATACCGCTCTAAAGCTGAACCACTCAGACTCTGGCTGAAATACGCCATCAATAGCTCATCTTTACCCCTGCACCTCTCATTTTGCTACAGTATCCTCTGAGATGGGCCACCGGATCTTCGTGTCCGCTATACATATCGAATTTTGGCAACTTGAATCCCACGGGAAGCTGCACCTCAGGGAATAGACATAAGTCATTGTAGGCCACACTCACCTGCCCTCCTAGTCCTTACATAGTGCGGAAAGCATTCTCCAGACTTTTCACTTTTCTGGCCATCTCTTCTTGCCCGGCACTCTTAGCAATTCTTTCTTCACTTGTTTCTATCAACGGAGCATGAGACTCATGTTGTCGGAAAGTTGGCTCTGGAGGGTAGTAGTGAGGATTATATATATGAAACACCGGTTCACTGGAGGATTTGTGTATGGCAGCGGGCGGAGGTGCCACATACACTGGAGCAACTTGGGGTATGTGAGGTGGTGCTTGTTTGATTGGAGGTGGTGGTACCTGGGAGGTGGAGGCATAATAGTGAGGGTAATCGGGGTATGTGGAGGATGAATTCATTGTCGGTGGTTCGGGATTGGGATTGGCTGGAGGGATATATGCGGGGTTGGCAGGGTAAGCTGGCAGGGGTTGACCTCTAGACCAGGCCTGGTACAACTCGGCCATCTGCTGCCTCAGTTTGTACATTTCCTCCTTCATTCCTGCTACATCCACAATCTCCTCTTCATGAGCAGGATCCACGATAGTTGCCTCAATTTCCTGGGACACAGCTTTCGTCATCTTTTTGTATCTTGTGTTGTATGGGTGGGTAGCAAGAATTCCAGTTGCCTAGAGAATCTGGACTCACAAGCATCAACACCCGTTAGTTGTTAGCGCATGAATAAAATGCAACGACTTTAAAAACAAACACATTTCCTCGAGTCGTCATGCATCATCCCGGCCGCTGCTCATTTGGACCAATCACTTTTCTCTTTTTCTCCTCCTTTTTTTTCTCTCTTTTTCTTTCTTCTTCTTTTTTCTCTCTTTTTTTCTCTTTTTTTTTCTTTCTTTTTTTGCTTTTTCTTTCTCTCTCTTTTTTTTTCATAATTACGTTCCTATTTATTTGCCTAGCGAATTTAAAAGAAATGACATAAAACAAAAGAATTGATAACAATACTTGATTTTCCATTGATAATTCAAAACATTGATTACAAGGTGATGTTATAAAAGGAAAAATATAAAAGATGATGCATGCCCTATGAGTACATTAATGCTCCTAGTGCCCGCGAGACATCGTTCGGTCTTGCCGCGGGCCTATATGCTAATCCCTTTGGAGCCTATCTAGGTCGGACATGACTTGCTGCACAAAGAACTTCACTGCTGACACAAATGTTGCCCGGGACATGTCTTCACATAGTTGACTCTTCCGGGTGATGTATTGGGCAATGCGAACAATCTTCTCTCGGATGACCCCCTTTTCTTGCAATAACCGGCTTATTTGTTCAGTGCAAGCATCCAAGGTATGTTGGTTATCTTTTTGCACTTGCTGCAGCTCCAGTTCTAATCTAGCCATAGTTGTGTAACAATGCTCTCTCTCTTCTTCAAGATCATTGATAATCTTGTTACTTTTAACCGTGGCTGAAATTATTTTCTTTCTAAGCTGAGCTACCTCAAAATCGTGCTTTTCTTGTAATTGCCGAACCAACTTGGCTCTTTCCTCAGCATCTCTGTCTATTTGCTTCCGAGCCCTGACTAATTCCTTTTCAGCAGCCCATATCAGCTTCATATTATGGTTCAAGCCCCTATTGCGTATTAGGCCCAAACCAGTTGATAGTTATGACAATGAAGGTAAGTAAAACAAATGAAGAACTCATAATAAAACTGACATACAACATTAAGAAATAGAATCGAATTACTCTTTATTCAACAGAAAAGAAAATTGCTGTATAATATATTTCCTGTTAATTCCAAACTAAGATAGCCAAGTGCATATGAAAAAAAAAACTGACTACTTCTATGCTCCATGTGCTTTTTAAAAGACTGATATGCTAAAGATGGAAAAAAGTTATTTAACTAGTGATTAATACCAGATGATTTAACTATATGACTTGGACCGTCTGACTGATTACTTAAAGGGGACCTGAACATCCAAATTGAGTGATCCAGTGATGCTTATATACATGATGGTTCTATTGGATTCACTTTAACTTATTGTCCTCCATTGTCCCAAACTAATTGCAAATTACTTCATATTTTTGTTACTACTCTTTCTAGGCAGATTCGTGTATGTGATTAACTACTGATATTGATGTGAGTCAAGCCAATATAATGTTCACGAACCAACCTTAATCAAATTATCCCTCGATTTTACTTGTTCTTTCCCTTTAAACCAAACTAGTCGAGCTCGTTAATCTCTAGATCTGATTTGCTATATGAGTCATTCAAAATTACTACTGTGGAGTTATTATCAATTCAAGCCATGGTTGTTTAGTCTGTTTTATAATTATTACCTATTTAACTAAGTGATATATGACTATGATTATACTACTACAATTCTACTACTATTATATTAGCTATTACATTGTTATAGGTTTTTCTCTGTCATGCACTACACTACATAAACACTCTAACTCTAAGATAATAACAGTATTGAACTATTTGATACATGGCAATATAAAATTAGATTGAAATCTTCATGTTATTGCATCCAAATCACAGTACATCTTTAGTTTGTAGAGAAGTGTACCTGAATCAAAGTAGAGAAAACCAATGAGTTCTAGGGGAAAACGAAGTAAGTAATCAGCAAGGATTCAGCAACAATGCAACAGTAGAGGATTGGATAGCAATAAGCCAAATAATACAGCCACAGCAAGTATGAATCAGCAAAGCAACAAAAAACCCAGATCAAACTCGAGCAGAATAACCCAACAAATCAATAGAAATCAGCCAAATTCTAACTCGAAAATCTCAGAAATCCTATTGCTCTATTGCTATATTTTACTCTGAAACTTTATATTCAAAGCCGGCCTAGATGTATTCAGATTGCTAAAATTTCGAACCCCTTTCAGCCCCTTTTTAGGATGTATTTATAGCTAGGATAAGGGTTGAAACTTGGGGAGAAAGTTATCGGATTAATCCCACTTCTCCCCCTCTAAAATTTATGAAATGTTCACTTAAACCCCCAATTCAGTTAGCAGAAACCCTTCCAGCATGTGCTGGAAGGTTCTAAAGATTCCTTTTTGTGGGTTTTTACCAAGGTAGCCCTAAGGGTTTGGGATTTCTACAGATTTCCCTTTTTAGGGAGACCATTATACCCTTAAATCTCTACAAAATTGCAGAAATCAGGGGTACAAATGACTCCCTTACCCTCTTAAGTTTCAAACTACTCACTGTTTTACCTATTTGGTTTCCAATTATGCCATGAATGGCACTGCTGATTTACTTGACTGCCTAGGTCAAGTTTCAGCTTCTTTTGGACTTATTTAACTAATAGCCAGCCCTTGCATTGGTACTTAAGGGCTGGCCAGATCTACTGTTGAGAACTATTTCAATTTTAGCCTCTTTTAATTAGTTCCAGTCAATTAAGACCAAATTATTTTAATTTTAAACTAATTGCAGGACTAGCCTGCTTTATTAATGAAACTAAACTATTTAAAGGCTAGCCAGTCTCAAGTTGAGACTTGGCTTGGGTATTAAACCCAATTACTGAACAGTTGGGCCCAAAACCTTTGCAGGTTTGGCCACTTTAATGTTCAGGGCTCAAAAGAGAGCCTGGGCCAGACTGCATTTTCAGACTTAGCCATTTTGCACAACCAGCCCCTTTTAAGGTGGATTGTGTGTTAGGGCCTTATAGAATTGATCAACCTTTTGCAAGGTTGACCACTCTTAGGCCAATTATTGCTCAATAGCCTACTTTTGTGATTTTTAGGTCAATTAAACTAAAGCGCAGGACTAGCCTGCTTAATTACCTATTAAACTAATGGCCAGTCTTAAGTTGAGACTTAGCCTGGGTACTTAAACCCAATTACTGAACATAGCTGGGCCCAAAGCCTTTGCAGGCCTGGCCACTTTGATGTTCAGGGCTCAAATGAGCCTTGGTGAGCTTGCATTTGCAAGCTTGACCAGTTTTGCACAACCAGCCCTTTTGAAGTGAGCTGGTGTGTTTGGACCCTATAGAGTTGGTCAACCTTTTGCAAAGTTGACCACTCTTAGGTCAATTATTGTCTAACATCATATTTTTGTTCATTTTCAGTTAATAACCTATTCAAAAACTAACCATTTTCATGGACCTAATGCTAGCAGCTATAACCAATTCCCCTAAAGTATGATAGGTATTTAACAGAGTTCACACTAACATAGAACTATTGCAAGCCTAGCCATTTCAACATACAATTGCACACATAACCACATGAAGCCAAATATTGTTCATTAATCAATTAAAACTCAGAAAAGGGGTTTGATAATGTTGAATCTCAACCAATCAACTCACATAACTTAAATTCATGTAGCAACATGTCAATTAACATCAATCAGGCTTAGTCACAATCATTTCATGTTAGATGATATACTGAAAAACCCTAAAACACTTAGCATTCATGGATATAGACACATAGACATTAAATTCTGAGAAAACAGTCAACAAAGGAATAAAAACAGGACTTATTTTAAACAGGAGAGCAATGGACTAAGAATGGTAATCAACCAGACCTACCAACCTAAAACTTTTCCCAAATACCAACCTAAATCTAATACAAGTGCATGACAGATAAGATGAAGATGAAGAGCAGAAGAACATGGAGAAACAGTGAAAAAGGAACAGGAAAGACCAATCAGGGTACTTAAGAGAATAAAGTTAAGCTAATATTAGAACTAAGCATGCATGACAACAGGAGAAAGCTAGACTATAACAACTAAACAGATCAAAGATTATAACATTTACAAGATGAAGAAGGAAAGGGAATCCAAGGTAACTCTTATGACTTAACAGAACATGATTTGAAGCAAACACCATGAAGATGAACAAGATGAAATAGAAGCCTAGTTCTATCATAGATCATTAAAATCCAAAGGCAACAAGAGTGGCCACAGTAACTTGAGCTTAATTTTAAACAGAAGACAAAGATCAAAGGTCATGCTTTTTGCAGTGGATCAGAACTCAACAGCTAAAATAACAAGGAAAAGATGAAATCTCTGATCTTAGAACAAAGAACCATGGGATCAAAACAAGACAAATAAAATCCATCATTAACAGGCTAAAAAGGAGCAAGCTAAGAAACCTTATGACTAATCATCAGAGAAACATGCAAAAAGATGTGAAACAAAAGAAGAAACAATCAGATAAGAACCTTATAACTAATCAGGAGAGAAGAATCATTCAAACTATTAAAAGCTAACAAAGAAGACTAGAGTCGAAACTTAAACATGTAAAGGAGATGTCGAAGATCAACGAGGTTGAAAGGTCTAATACTAACGGAAGACAAAGACAAGAAAAAGATATCAGAACAGGAGTTCAAACAGGGAAGCACACAAACGAGATAGATATAGCAGCTGACTAACCAACTAAACATGTGAAGCATGAGATATAGAAAAGGACAGAAAGAAACATGTAAGACAAGCAAACATATATCAAACAGAAACTTATCAAAGACTAAAAAAAAAAACTTAGTTCATGCGGTTAACTAAAACATGCCAAACACACAAAGAATATCAAAGAAAAACAAACATGCAAAACAAACACAAATAAATCAAAGAAGCAGAAAAAGGATTGGGGTACTTAGCTCGCTGGGCCGCTCCCCTGAGCTTCCTTATTTCACTTCTTCTCTTTTTTCTTTTCTTTTCATTTTCCAGTCGTAGTCTTCAGGCTCTTTTTTATTATCTTTTTTTTATTTTCTTTTTCCTCATTTTTCTTTCTGTTTTCTGTTGTTTGACTTCAAGATGAAGCCTTTTTGGAATTTCTGAGTTTGCGGGGTATTTGGGAAGGTAAAAGACAAGGTCTTTGGGTGGTTTGAGTTTGGGGGTCGCCGGAGTTAGGTTTCCGGCGACACTCTTTTGGATATTCGAAGAGCTCCGGAGAGATTCGAAGGAGGCGAGTGGTGTGGTTGTGTAGATCAGACCAAAACGGTCTTTTTGGCGTTGGTTTGGAGGTGAGATTCATTCTTTGGTGGTCACCGGTGGTGAGTTCCGGTGACCGGGACTTGAAGAACAGGAAGGGTTTCAGGGTTTTCTTGGTGTTTGATGGAGTAAAGAAGAAGGAGAAGAAGGGAAAGAGAAAGGAGTGGGGTTTGGGAGCCGGCGACCACCGTGGAGGGTGGTGGCCGCCATGGCCAACTAGGGTTTCATAAGGGTTGAAGACGAAAAAGACGAGAGAAGAGAAGGGGCTTGGGGGCGGATAGGTTTAGGTGATACGTATAATGGCCAAATCCATTCAGACAAAAGCCTTATATAGGCCATGCGTATGATGTAATCCAGGCCGTCCATCTGACGGAGATCAACGGTTCTGGGGCGCGTTACTAAAACAATGTCGTTTCATCGCCTGGGAGACCAAAAGTCTCTTCCGTTAGATCATTTCAAACGGATGGCTCAGATCATTCCTCTCTTCTCAATTAACTAAAGAAATCAACTAATTATTCCCACAGTTAGATTACCTCGCATGAACGGCTGAGATCAAAACCAATTAAAGGATCAGGCGGGCCAAAATCTTGGGCTTAGAGACTGGGCCACTAATTTCATTTAAAATCAGCCCAGCCTTATTATACCACCTATATTTTTTGTATTTTTCTGATTTTATTATTTTTATGTATTTTCTTTTATACTTTTTTTTCTTTTTCTTATATGGAAAATTATACAACCTAATTTCCTACTTACTCTAATTATTTAGTATTTTTTACAATTTTCTACTAATTTTTCACTACTTAAAACTACTATTTGATGATTTTCTTCCCTAAACTAATTAATTCAAACAAAGTAATTACTTAACCTAATTTTTTTTTAATTTTTCCAAATTTCTATTTATTCAAACACATAAAGTATAGCTAATTTCAAACAAAGCAAGTAATTGCACTCAAAAACATATTTATTTTAATTTTGGAATTAATTGCCTGGTGCAAAAATCACGTGCTCACAATGAGAAACTTCGACCGGAAGTAAAAATTTTGATATCGGGGTCGGAATGCGATTCCGAAAGTTGATGCAAGTCCATAATGTCGAATGTGACTTGTATGCAAAATTTGAGTCAATTCGGATCGAGTTTGGTAGGAAATGGGACAATTAATCTCTTTAAGGAAAGCTTAAGTTGAAAAAGTCAATCCAACATTGACTTATGAGTTATAGGGCTCGGAATTGTAATTCAACTAGTTTTGGGGGATGATTTGTGACTTAAGAGTGAAAACGGTAGTAAATTCGGAGGTCCGGAGGGAAAGTTAGATAGGTTTGGTATAGTTGGAATTTTGGAAGAATCCGATTGATAGGTGAAATTTTGATCCGAGGGTCGGAATGGAATTTCGAGAGTTTCTGTAGCTTCTTTTTGTCATTTTAGACTTGTCTGCAAAATTTGAGGTCATTCGGACTAGTTTTGACGTGTTTCGGCATCGGATGTGGAATTTGGAAGTTCTTGAGATTTTTAGGCTTGAATCCGATGATGATTTGATGTTTTGATGTTATTTTGGGTGTTCCGAAGGTTGGAACAAGTGTGAATGATATTGTGGGACATGTTATTATAATTGGTTAAGGTCCCGAGGGCCTTGGGTGAATTTCGGAAGGTTAACGGAATGAAAATTCGGACCAAAAGAAAAGAAAAAAAAGTTCGCAGAAATTTCTGCAACTTAGCTGTCTTTGGACAGTAAGAGTTCCAGAATTTAGAGGCCTATACCTTTTGATCTATAAAGAATCAGGAAAAACTCAAAACACAAAAGTTGTAGACATTCATGTCTAGTTTCCAGAAAGCTAAATAAATCGTGATTTGGACGTCCGTAATGAATGTTATTGTCTATTAAAAATGACTGGTGGAGCTCATTTTCCAGAATTTACTTTCGGGGAGACTACTTTGGAAGCTCATATCTTGTAATCTCCAAGGAATCGGAAAAAGTGCAAAACACAAAAGTTGTAGCCCTTCGTGTCTAGTTTTCGTAAAGATAAATAAATCGCAATTTTGACATCTATAGTGGAAGTTATGATCGACGGAAAATGACTGCTAGAGCAATATGATGTACAACCTGTATAACACAAGTGCAAGGTACAACTCGACGAAGCACGACAGATTCTTTTATACACGAAATTAGTTCATTTCTTTCATTTCTTTTATTTGGTTTGGATGATTTTGTAGAGCTTCAAGAGGGGATTTACATCATCAATGTGAAGGTAAGTTATCCTCACCTATTTTGAGTTAAGTACATCAATTATGTATGGATTTGAGCAAGAAAATTGTAGAAAAGTTGAGGATTTAGGCCTAGGATTTGAAAATAAGATCTGGTAATTTGAGGGATCAAATGAACTCCGATTTTGATGAACTTTATATGTACGGACTCATGGCGAGACGCGGATTCTGAAAATATGAGTTTCATAATTTTTTGAGAAGCAGGCCCGGGGCTCGGGTTTTGGCAACTTCATATTTTTGGGTGTTTTTCGAGTCCTTTCGATTGGGTTATGATTCATTAGCCTATTTTGATGTATTCTTATTAGTCTTGATCAGATTTGGCATCCGATGAGGTCGATTTGTGAGGAAAGCGCAAGGCGAGCTAGGACTTTTGGCTGATTCGAGGTGAGTGATAGTAATAAACGATATACTAAGGGTTGAAATCCCGTATTTGCACTATACAGTGCTGTGGTGAGATGGAGCACACATCATGTGACGGTCGTGGTGGTATTGTGACTGGGTATTTGGACTTGATCCTTCCCGATTGATAGTTGATAGTGCATATTGACTAAGACTTAGCTTATACCTGTATAATTGGGCTAGTTGCCATGTTGGGGCCTTGTGCCGATTTGTAGAATATTAGGGGGACCTTAGGAGCTAAATAATCTCAATACTAGGTTGAACGCATACTCTCAGTCGTATTCATAGTTGTATAGCATGGCATGAACCAGTACTAGATGTGTACTCTAAGTGAGAATACCTAGGGTTGAATACCCTTTTCTAGTTGAGTGGGCCCGAGAGGCCGAGTCTATATTGACTGAGAAGGGTCGAGGACCCACTGTGAGGTATTGATATATATATATACCAGATCGGGCTGCACGCCACAACAGTATATACTGATACATATATTGGATCGGACTGCATACCGCAGTATTATATATATAATATATAAATATGTGGATTGGACTGCATGCCGCAGTAATATATAAATATATGGATCGTACTGCACACCGTAGTAATATATATATGGATCAGATTGCACGCTGCAGTATTATAGCGCTTGGGCTGAAGGAGCCCCTCCGGAGTCTGCACACACCCCCAGTGAACGCAGTAATATTATATTGGATCGGGCTGCACACCGCAGCAGTATATCTATTATATTGGATCGGGCTGCACGCCACAACAGTATATATATTGGATCAGGCTGCACGCCACAACATTTTATATATATATATATATATATATATATATATATATATATATACACACACACATTGGATCGAGGTTGCACGCCGCAGCAGTACGAGTGAGGATCTGGCTGCACGCCGCAGCAGAGTTAGATCAGTGTTGGATCAGAGGTAGATTAGTGTTAGACCAGTATTGGATCAGAGGTAGATCAGAGTTGGATCAGTATATCAGTGATGGTTCATAGTTAGATCAGTGTTGGATCAGTGTTGGATCAACGTTGGATCAGAATGAGACAGTAGTAGACTGGAACTAGACTTACCATTGTAGAGATGACTTACATGTACGGTTATTCTTAGAACTGTTTAGTGATAGTACAAGTGTTCTTACTTTCAGTTATTATTTATTATTGTTACTCACTGAGTTGATAGATACTCACCCCACTCCCTGCACTTTATGTGCAGATACAGGTGTTCAGGAGGGCAGTTAAGCTATCCGCAACTGCTATTTTGTCTACTGTAGCTGAGGAGACATCGAGGTAGCTGCCGGCGTCTGCAGGACCCGATCTCTCCCTCCTTCTATTTATGCCTTTTGTCACTCTACTTAGACTTGGATTGTATAGGGTGTTTCCTTTTGTTAGAGGCTCAGACTTGTGACACCGGATTCTTTGGGCTGTATTTCATATATTTCTGTTTCCGCATTTGTTGTTTCTATTATGAAAATAGACTATTAACTCTAAATGGATTAGTATTAATTAATAGCTGGCTGGTTATCTGGAAGATGGTCGGGCTTGCCTAGCAATGTGTTGGGCGCCATCACGACCGGGGTTTGGGTCGTGACAATCTGATATTGCCCACCGTTTATCCAAAAGCAAAAACAACATAAGGCGTTCTCTCAGGAGTGTTAATCAGCAGACCGAGTAGAAGTAATTTGGTAACCTGATCTTTAGGAATGAAATAGAAATCCAAAAGGCTGCATACTTGGGAGGTGAATATTTCTGATTTTTTTCGTCATTTGAAATTCACAAGAAAGACTAGAGATTTTACTATTCCTTGAATTTTTCTTAAATATATAGAACGTGAATAAGCTTCATTAGTAATATATAAATAATTAAAAATTATATAGAAGTATAGAACTAAATTTATGAATTAACCCAAATATATATTAAATATTATAATTTTCTCCTAAATCCGTTTTAAGCATGTGTTTTTCTTTTTATAAATTTGAATATAGTTTGTTTCCAAATTCAAGCACTTTACAACGTGTGGCACGACTCGCGGAAAGTCATTTCAGGCATGATTTCAAGATAGTATATTTTTTCCTTTTTAAAACCCTAACACCAAAAACAATCTCCATCCCTCACAAACTCCTCCACATGGCATCTTTAGCTCTACCTGGAAGCTTTTTAGCTACCAGCAAACCTCGTGCTTGTAGATATGCTGCCGGAGACTCAATTATAGTAAGCAATTTTCTCTTCCCCTTTACTATTATATTAATTAATTATGTGGCGAGAACAATTGTGACTCTGAAAACGCGCTGCTATCTTTGTAGAGATGTAATGTGGCAGAACCATTAAGGTTTAACAAGGAGAACGGGGAATCAAGCATGCCTCTTCAGATTAATGGCGACACTTCATTTAATAATCTTTGGAACGCTAATCAAGTAAGAAGATTTCCAGTTCCACATGCTCAAAATGATACTAGACTCCGGATTTTCTCTGGCACTGCCAATCCTGCACTTTCTCAGGTATTAATTGTTGTCTGTATAGTTGGTATGTTTCTTCTTGTAAGAAATTGACGTTATAATTGATGCCTCTTATAGTTAAAGGGAGCTGAGTTGGCAAGTAAAAGAAACACACATTTGAATTTAGGCATTGCTTGAAAGAAAAAGCTGTAGACTTAATTGCAACTTGAGCATAAGAAATTTTAAGCGTTAATTGAAAGTTAAGCTTCAATTCTTTTTTCTGTCTACCTCTCCTTGGTAATTGCGATAGACTTCAATTAATGCCTAAAATAGAATGCCTAAAGAAACAGAGTATTTGAGTTTAGGGATTGTTTGAAAGAACAAGCTCTGTAGGCTCAACTGCAACTTGAGTATAAGATACTTTAGGTGTTACTTGACTCAATTCTTTTTCTTGTCTAGCTCTCCATGGTAATCATTATAGACTTCATTTATGATCTGATATCAGATGAAGATGATTAAAGGAATATTTGAATGTACACAACCTTAATCTTCATTCTAGAGTTACGGAAATTGAGACTACAGAGTCATCCAAGGCATTTTTCAAAGCTCTAAAGATTATATACAACAGCAACAACAAACCCACTAGATTCCCACAAGTTGGGTCTTGGGAGGGTAAGATGTAAGCAAGCTTACCTCTATCCCTGGAAAAGCAAGAGACTGTTTCCGATAGACCCTCTGCTAGAGAACGACTGAAAAAGAAAAGGTAATTGCAACAAATAGGAATAAGAACAAGATGAAATAAGATCGAATCCAAGAATGCAGTCAAACTCTAGGTTATAATCGCCATCTATGACAAAAGATTTCATACTAACACTAATGCTAGCGAATTGAGTAAGACAAAGAGAAACGCTCGACTACCTACAAACCTTCTAGCCCAATCTTTGACCTCCACACCCTCCTGTCTAGCGTCATGTCCCCAGTCAACTCTAGTTGTGTCATGTCCCACCTAATAACCTCTCCCCAGTCAGCTCTAGCTTGCACCTTCTAACTGGGGCTTCTATACTCCTCTTAACATGTCCAAACCATCTCATCCTCGCCTCCCGCATCTTATTCTCCACATGGGTTACTCCCACGTTTTCCCGATTAACTTCATTCATAATCTTATCCAACCAAGTATTCCCATATATCCACCTCAACATCCTCATCTCAGCTACTTTTAGCTTCTGGGCTTGAGAGTTCTAAACCGGTCAGCACTTTGCTCCACACAACATAGTGGGTCTAACTACAACCTTGTAGAACTTGCCTTTAAGTCTCTGCGGCACATTCTTATCACACAACATAACACAAAATACCGGAAGCGAGCCTTCACTTCATCCATCCTGCTCCGATACAATGCGTGACATTTTCATCAATATATTCCAGTATTTTACATTGGTCTAATAAGTGAAAGAGTAGTGTTAAAAAACTACAACATTTTATTTTGTTCGATTCAACAATGGAGGGATAACATAGTGGTAAATACTCCAATTATAAGTTTGGGGGTTCTAGTGTCACAGCCGAGTTGATGGCACGTATTGTCTATTTTGACCAATAAACCTCACGGATTTGTCCCTTGAGCTATGCAATCATCGCATCCAAAAGTACGTGTACCATGTGAACTTTATGCTATGCCTTAAAAAGTTTCTCTCTTATTCTGTGTGGGATTTGCCTTAAGTGTCATATGCACTCCTTCATAAGCCTGCTAGTTCTTCTCTTTGACAGTTTGACTCCATCATAGGCGTCACATAAAATCAGCTAGGAGCAAATGGGGAAAGGTCTCAAGCTTGGGCTCCAGGGTAAGGGGGTTTGGGGGGTTGAGTTTACCACATAAAAGTAACAATAATAAAAATAAAAATTTGCTTGCTCCATCATCTCTACCAATGCGGTTCTTTTAATTCCAGTAGAAGTTGTTTAATAGTTTTTCGGTAATACCATTATGTGTTCTTTTGATGTGTCATTACTTATGGATATGCTGCCTGTTTCGTAGGAAATTGCTTGCTACATGGGTTTGGAACTTGGAAAGATAATGATAAAACGTTTTGCTGATGGCGAAATCTATGTCCAGTTACAAGAGAGTGTTAGGGGTTGTGATGTATATCTTGTCCAACCTACATGTCCTCCTGCTAATGAAAATCTGATGGAACTCTTGATAATGATTGATGCTTGCCGTAGAGCCTCAGCCAAAAATATTACTGCAGTGATTCCGTACTTTGGGTATGCCCGTGCTGATCGTAAGGTAATTCTATGTTGCTTGTCCTATTAAATGGTAAATAAATGATCGAGTATGTCATAGATTCTTGTTATTCCATGTTGATAATTAGTTGTTTAAAACCAAGATGGTACGGCTACCATAATACATGTTTGATCGGATATGTGTGTCAATAGGCAATGCATATTCTTCTCAACTTGGCCCTGGCTTAATAAGTTGAGCTACAGAGTTGATTCAAGTCTGATATGCAGTACTACATCATGTTCAATTACCAAATTGCACCAGAAGAAAAAGAAGCAGTACTAACATCTTTAATTACTTATAAAAAAATTTAAAATATATGCATGTCCTCATTTTCTCAAATATTGTTCTGGATTGATTAGGCGATGGGTACTTGAGTTTTGGTGTGGTCAGTACTAACAGAGATAAACCTTAGTTCTTAGCTAGTCTAGTCACTCAAATGCCCAATCCTTTTGCAGACTCAAGGTCGTGAATCAATTGCTGCGAAACTTGTAGCAAATCTGATTACAGAAGCTGGTGCAGATCGAGTTCTTGCTTGTGATCTTCATTCTGGCCAGTCAATGGGTTACTTTGATATTCCAGTGGATCATGTACATGGCCAGGTAATTTCTCAATCCACTATATTAACTTTAGCATCTTTAGCGTCAGTATTAGGCATGATTTTGTAGAATGATAAAGGCTTTCCTTCCGCCAGAAAATAGGAAAAATTGTATTCATTCATATGCTTATCTGCCTCCTTTTTTTTTTCTGTCTGCATGTATAGCCTGTCATACTTGATTATCTTGCCAGCAAGACTATCTGCTCTGATGATCTAGTTGTGGTATCTCCGGATGTTGGTGGGGTTGCAAGGGCTAGAGCTTTTGCCAAAAAGTTATCTGATGCACCTCTAGCTATTGTGGATAAAAGGCGTCATGGGCACAATGTTGCTGAGGTATTCTGGTTGCTAGTATTTTATTTGAGGTTTCTTCTTGTCCTCTTCTTTTATCCTTTTCTTTTTGGTCTGGAGGGAGCACGTGGGGTTGGTTTGAGTTAGTTCATTTTGATGCCTTAAACAGCTTTTTGGTGAAGAATAAACTTTTTATATTTCTTCAGCTATTGTGTATTAGCTTTACAGTGAAATTGTTATTACATGCAATTCAAAATCTAGTGCCAGGGTACATGCTAAATTTGTTTGTAATTTGGGCAATATGCTAATTTCTTTGTACTGCTTACGATGATACTTTTGTGGGCGTGCATATGTTTACTTATAAATTTTGTGAATTCTCTTAATTGCATGGTTAGTCATAATACTGTTGAAACAAGATTCTCTTTCTTTCCTTAAAAGAAATTTTCAGTGTTGATTCCTCTAACTCCGACTGCTTTGGTTCTGCAACTTAAGCATCACTTTTCAACTTACTTGTACAACATGACTCCTCTTTACAAGCATTAAAGGTTCATCTTCCCAATTTTTTTGAATTGAGTTCCTGGGCTATGGTTCAACCATAGAAGCCACCTACTATGTCTTTTACTATTTTGTCAGCTCACCTCCTTCAACATTATACTTCTTAATAAAAAGCACTCGCTTCATTGATTGAAGCGAGTCGCGAGGCGACCTCTGTTGAGCTTTCAAGAGCTGAGGCGAGATGGCTTAAATGAAGAGCTCGCTTCAGTTGAAGAGACGAGAAGCGGGGAGAAGCAAGAAAGCAAGGAAGGGATCACTTTGTTAGGGTTTTCAGAAAAGGCCACTTATTTAGAAGAAAAAGGGAAGGATGAGGGACCTTTCTGGGGAAAGGTCCCCTGCTATTTCATCTCTGCTTCTTCTCTGCGTCTAGGGTTCCTGACTTTGTTCTCTGCTACTTCATTGCTGCTGCTGCTTCTTTTTCTTCTTCTTTTTTCATTTTTTTTCACTCTGTTTATTAATTTTATTTGGTAATCTTCTTTTCCTTTCTTCACAGAATTCAATTGGACATGTTCTTCTTTTCCCTCAGTTTCAATTTATTAATTGCTTCAACTGCTCTCTTTTTTCTCCTCTGTTTTCCACTTTATATAATAAAAAAGAAGCCTAAATTAGTTTCAATTTATTCTGCTAATCGTTGGCTTATTTATAAAAATCAGTTATAAATTGATTAATGACTTCTTGTTTACTTTCTAATAAAAGCAATTTAAGTGGCATCATCCAACAAATATGACCAAAAGAGAGACTTGTCTAATGAATGATTATTAGCTCTTTACTTGCTACTAATAGATATTCTTTTGTTGAGTTGAATAGGAATGAAATAAATTATAAATAGAAAGAAAAGAATCTAATTGCAAAAGCAAAAGGGGCATGTCTTTTTTCCTTTCCTTTTTTTTTTCTTTTTATTCTTTCGTTCCTATAATTCAGTTTTGATTTGTATATCGAGAAATGATTCTTCTGTCATGATTCATGAACTAATGGACTCTCTAATTTTTTTTCGTAATTGAAAATTCGAGGTTGAAATGTATATGTGATATTGTTATAAAGCGCATTTTATTTAATGATAAGGTTATTAATCAACAAACAGAAATGAAAATTCATAAAAGATGAGATGAATTCAGAAGCACTTATTTGTTAGTTTTAAATATAGCAAACAGAGTTCCGTTGGTATAATTTGGTCTTGTTTATCTAGTTACTTTATTTATTTGTGCAATGATCACTTACGATCTTTAAAAATTTCGCTTCTCTTCATCGAAGCGAGTGCTTCGCTTCACACTTTAAGCGAAGCAGGGCCCTATCGCGTATTTGCGCTTCGCGCTCTCAAAATCACTGCCTTGAACGTACCTTTACATGTTTTGAAAATGTTAGACCAAGTACAAGAATCCTCTTGCAGATGACATCATCAGTACTTGTGTCAGTCCCTCCATGTATCATAACTCTGTATGTACCTGTTTATGTTTTTTTGGGTGAGCACTAACTTGCTGCTTTTCTGCCCATAGGTAATGAATTTGATTGGCGATGTTAGGGGAAAAGTGGCAGTTATGGTTGATGACATGATTGACACGGCTGGTTAGTACTTACTTTTTGTTTTCGCTTAGTGATCTTATTTGCTGCAGTTCTTTTTTGTTTTGTTTTTTTGTTTTGCGAGAAAAGCAATCTGCACGTCCTTTTCTACACTAGGGAGGTTTTCAATTTTGTTTCAAGTTAAGTGGTCAAATATGAAAGCAAGAAACTACAAAATTATTTTCGCCCCTTTTGTTCTATGTGAAGTGCTGTATCACAACATAATTGTTTTTTTGGTTATTGCATGTATTACTACTCGCTATTAATTGCTTAGGCATTGTTTTGGCCCGGGGACTGGGAGACATATTTTATGCTCATGTTCTGTTCCTTTTTCTCTCTTTTGTCCATTTCTTTTTTTGGCATGATTGGTGAGTTGGTTAGTTTATTATTGGTCAAAACTGATTATTCCTTGTTAATATATATATATATATATATATATATATATATATATATATATATATATATATATATAGTTAGTTAGTTAGTTAGTTAGTTAGTTAGTTAGTTAGTTAGTTAGTTAGTTAGTTAGTTAGATATTGACATTGCGTAATTGTTTTTAAGGTACTATTGCAAAAGGAGCTGCCCTTTTACATCAAGAAGGAGC
The DNA here is from genome assembly GCA_032618575.1 of Nicotiana noctiflora. Taxonomy (NCBI): domain Eukaryota; kingdom Viridiplantae; phylum Streptophyta; class Magnoliopsida; order Solanales; family Solanaceae; genus Nicotiana; species Nicotiana noctiflora. Next base: position 157,431 of record JASVEL010013865.1, read on the forward strand.
CAGGGAAGTTTATGCATGCACCACTCATGCGGTTTTCAGGTACTTATGGTTTACCCAAAGCTGGAGCATTGCATCAATTTTGGGCTTGCTTATCTTAATGAAAAGACTTTCCCTTCCGTATCGTCATTATTAGCCTTCCCTTCCCTGAGCCGAGGGTCGACTGGAAGCAGCCTCTCTGCCCTTTCGGGTGGAGGTGGAGGTAAGGCCTGTCTACATATTACCCTCTCCAGACCCCACGTAGTGGGACTATATTGGGTAGTTGTTGTTGTTTATCGTCATTATTAGCCTGAAATTGCTTAATCACATCTGTTTCAGTAAGTGGTGATGAATGCATGTACACTATAAATCCCGATACAATAAGTTATCGGTCTATCTCAGAACTGCATCAATTTGCTAATTGAAATCTTTTGGCACAAAAATAAAGAGGGAAGGGGGAAAAAGCATGCCCATCCCAGTCCTTCCATTGTAATTAAATCACTAGGGCACTAGAGCAATGCTTGCATTATGTCTTTCAAGATAAGACTTTGGATGTCGAGATGCTAGGTTTTCACAACTTGTGAGTGAACTTTACATGATACCTTTTTTTGATAAGGGTGGTGTATTATTCCATCGGATACCAGCTACCTCCCACCAATACAGGTACCTCGTAAATCTGTCCGCCAAGGCTTACGCGAATGGGAAGATACACCTACTGTTTTTGACTTTTTGTTGCCTTTTCTGGGATCTGAAGCCTGGATCTTAATCTATGTTTTGCAGCCCTCCTGCGATAGAGAGGTTGTCGAGTGGACTGTTTCAGGAGGTAATTATCACAAATACCATTCCGGTGGCAGAACAAAACTATTTTCCCCAGCTGACCATCTTGTCTGTTGCAAACCTCTTGGGCGAAACGATTTGGCGTGTCCATGATGACTGTGCAGTAAGTTTGAGCTTCTCTTTTAAGATGAACTAGTTAAACAATGGTTTGATAACCTTTACCTGTCCTGTTCCATTAGTTATCCTTTTCATTCCTCTTTTGAATTGCGGGGTAATATGGCGTTATGTCATCAGATTTATTTAAAAAGTACAAGGTAGAACAAGCGAAGTTTCATTCTTGTCTTTCCTACTAAGTAGAAGAGCAAAGCTATTATGGCATTGCTAAATGACATGGAGAAAAAGTCACACCTTTTTGTTTCATTATTAAAGTTCTACAAGTCTTGCAACACCTTGATTTAAGCTGCACTCTTTTATGATTATTTTGTGATTTTTAATTGCTTCTGGAAATAACTGAGGAACTCCATAGATTTACGAGATTTAGGCAGTGGTTTAACAACTGAGGAAATTTAAATAACAAGAATAGTAATCAGCTCCTTAACATGTACAATTCTACTTCTTTTACATGCGAATACTAACACCAGTAAGATTTGGGGCCTCCCTGTTTAAATTATGCAGTTTTAACATCTATCAGATATTTCAATTAGTTAGGAAGGTAATTCAGTTTCATGATTTAATGGTAACAGTGTCTATGACAATCCTTGAGGAGAATGTTGAGTATGTGTCTTAGCTAACCTTTTGTCTGTCTATACTTGTCAGGGCGGCTTTGAGCCTTACTCCGGCTTGGGAATTGATTAGTTCTTCCTGTTCATTGCTTGTTTTGACACTGTTATCTGGATCTTGAAGCAGAATTTTATTGTTGTCTGGAACTTGAAGCAGTATTTTTACTGTTGTCTGGAACTTGAAGCAGTATGTAAATCCACCAAAATATTCGCCCAGCAACAAAGAGCATTTTCTGTTGTACAAATATTTTGTGCGGAATGTTACGTTGTAAATCTTTCAATCAGTGACTTGGATCCATGTAGTAGATGAGTTTTTTGATTAATATGAAGCTTACATGAATTGCTATTATGGAGCGTCATGAATAGCATCTTGCCAAAAGTACTGAGCAATAATAGCATCATGAGTCGCGTCTTGTCAAAAGTACTGACCAAATTAAGATTTGAAACGTGCCCCGAACAAGTTTACCTTTTCTGTGACGCACAAGTTCTCTTCCACTTGTATTTGTAGAAGCCGAGTCGGAATTCAGTTAAATATAGATAGGAGGATTATGCATGAAGGTTCTAGTATCCGCAGATGAAATAAGGTAAAAAAAAAAAAAAAAAAAAAATTCATGTCGCTCCATGTGTTTCAGGTGCTAAGAATATATGCCAAACAGGTTTGAGCTTGTTCGGACACTATCGTCATAGAAAAAGAAAAAAGAAAAAAGAATCTACCCCAAGCATAGTGTAGGAAAGGCAATGCATTTAATATCAAAATTTAGAGTTCGTTTGATCAAGGGGATCATAGCAGACATTAAGGGTGGACCATGGTAGATATTAAGGGGATCAGTCCGTCAAGTTGTATGCATAAAATTCTATTGGAAGAGGGACACAAACCTTCCCAGGAGCACCAAAGAAGGGTGAAAC
>JASVEL010013866.1:0-43535 GCA_032618575.1 Nicotiana noctiflora
ATACCTTTTGATCTATAAAGAATCAGGAAAAACTCAAAACACAAAAGTTGTAGACATTCATGTCTAGTTTCCAGAAAGCTAAATAAATCGTGATTTGGACGTCCGTAATGAATGTTATTGTCTATTAAAAATGACTGGTGGAGCTCATTTTCCAGAATTTACTTTCGGGGAGACTACTTTGGAAGCTCATATCTTGTAATCTCCAAGGAATCGGAAAAAGTGCAAAACACAAAAGTTGTAGCCCTTCGTGTCTAGTTTTCGTAAAGATAAATAAATCGCAATTTTGACATCTATAGTGGAAGTTATGATCGACGGAAAATGACTGCTAGAGCAATATGATGTACAACCTGTATAACACAAGTGCAAGGTACAACTCGACGAAGCACGACAGATTCTTTTATACACGAAATTAGTTCATTTCTTTCATTTCTTTTATTTGGTTTGGATGATTTTGTAGAGCTTCAAGAGGGGATTTACATCATCAATGTGAAGGTAAGTTATCCTCACCTATTTTGAGTTAAGTACATCAATTATGTATGGATTTGAGCAAGAAAATTGTAGAAAAGTTGAGGATTTAGGCCTAGGATTTGAAAATAAGATCTGGTAATTTGAGGGATCAAATGAACTCCGATTTTGATGAACTTTATATGTACGGACTCATGGCGAGACGCGGATTCTGAAAATATGAGTTTCATAATTTTTTGAGAAGCAGGCCCGGGGCTCGGGTTTTGGCAACTTCATATTTTTGGGTGTTTTTCGAGTCCTTTCGATTGGGTTATGATTCATTAGCCTATTTTGATGTATTCTTATTAGTCTTGATCAGATTTGGCATCCGATGAGGTCGATTTGTGAGGAAAGCGCAAGGCGAGCTAGGACTTTTGGCTGATTCGAGGTGAGTGATAGTAATAAACGATATACTAAGGGTTGAAATCCCGTATTTGCACTATACAGTGCTGTGGTGAGATGGAGCACACATCATGTGACGGTCGTGGTGGTATTGTGACTGGGTATTTGGACTTGATCCTTCCCGATTGATAGTTGATAGTGCATATTGACTAAGACTTAGCTTATACCTGTATAATTGGGCTAGTTGCCATGTTGGGGCCTTGTGCCGATTTGTAGAATATTAGGGGGACCTTAGGAGCTAAATAATCTCAATACTAGGTTGAACGCATACTCTCAGTCGTATTCATAGTTGTATAGCATGGCATGAATCAGTACTAGATGTGTACTCTAAGTGAGAATACCTAGGGTTGAATACCCTTTTCTAGCTGAGTGGGCCCGAGAGGCCGAGTCTATATTGACTGAGAAGGGTCGAGGACCCACTGTGAGGTATTGATATATATATATACCAGATCGGGCTGCACGCCACAACAGTATATACTGATACATATATTGGATCGGACTGCATACCGCAGTATTATATATATAATATATAAATATGTGGATTGGACTGCATGCCGCAGTAATATATAAATATATGGATCGTACTGCACACCGTAGTAATATATATATGGATCAGATTGCACGCTGCAGTATTATAGCGCTTGGGCTGAAGGAGCCCCTCCGGAGTCTGCACACACCCCCAGTGAACGCAGTAATATTATATTGGATCGGGCTGCACACCGCAGCAGTATATCTATTATATTGGATCGGGCTGCACGCCACAACAGTATATATATTGGATCAGGCTGCACGCCACAACATTTTATATATATATATATATATATATATATATATATATATATATACACACACACATTGGATCGAGGTTGCACGCCGCAGCAGTACGAGTGAGGATCTGGCTGCACGCCGCAGCAGAGTTAGATCAGTGTTGGATCAGAGGTAGATTAGTGTTAGACCAGTATTGGATCAGAGGTAGATCAGAGTTGGATCAGTATATCAGTGATGGTTCATAGTTAGATCAGTGTTGGATCAGTGTTGGATCAACGTTGGATCAGAATGAGACAGTAGTAGACTGGAACTAGACTTACCATTGTAGAGATGATTTACCTGTACGGTTATTCTTAGAACTGTTTAGTGATAATGCAGGTGTTCTTACTTTAAGTTATTATTTGTTATTTAGTACTCACTGAGTTGGAAGATACTCACCCCACTCCTTGCACCTTGTGTGCAGATACAGGTATCCAGGAGGGCAGTTGAGCTATACACTGCTGCTATTTCTACTGTAGCTGAGGAGACATCGAGGTAGCTGCCGGCGTCTGCAGGACCCGATCTCTCCCTCCTTCTATTTATGCCTTTTGTCACTCTACTTAGACTTGGATTGTATAGGGTGTTTCCTTTTGTTAGAGGCTCAGACTTGTGACACCGGATTCTTTGGGCTGTATTTCATATATTTCTGTTTCCGCATTTGTTGTTTCTATTATGAAAATAGACTATTAACTCTAAATGGATTAGTATTAATTAATAGCTGGCTGGTTATCTGGAAGATGGTCGGGCTTGCCTAGCAATGTGTTGGGCGCCATCACGACCGGGGTTTGGGTCGTGACAATCTGATATTGCCCACCGTTTATCCAAAAGCAAAAACAACATAAGGCGTTCTCTCAGGAGTGTTAATCAGCAGACCGAGTAGAAGTAATTTGGTAACCTGATCTTTAGGAATGAAATAGAAATCCAAAAGGCTGCATACTTGGGAGGTGAATATTTCTGATTTTTTTCGTCATTTGAAATTCACAAGAAAGACTAGAGATTTTACTATTCCTTGAATTTTTCTTAAATATATAGAACGTGAATAAGCTTCATTAGTAATATATAAATAATTAAAAATTATATAGAAGTATAGAACTAAATTTATGAATTAACCCAAATATATATTAAATATTATAATTTTCTCCTAAATCCGTTTTAAGCATGTGTTTTTCTTTTTATAAATTTGAATATAGTTTGTTTCCAAATTCAAGCACTTTACAACGTGTGGCACGACTCGCGGAAAGTCATTTCAGGCATGATTTCAAGATAGTATATTTTTTCCTTTTTAAAACCCTAACACCAAAAACAATCTCCATCCCTCACAAACTCCTCCACATGGCATCTTTAGCTCTACCTGGAAGCTTTTTAGCTACCAGCAAACCTCGTGCTTGTAGATATGCTGCCGGAGACTCAATTATAGTAAGCAATTTTCTCTTCCCCTTTACTATTATATTAATTAATTATGTGGCGAGAACAATTGTGACTCTGAAAACGCGCTGCTATCTTTGTAGAGATGTAATGTGGCAGAACCATTAAGGTTTAACAAGGAGAACGGGGAATCAAGCATGCCTCTTCAGATTAATGGCGACACTTCATTTAATAATCTTTGGAACGCTAATCAAGTAAGAAGATTTCCAGTTCCACATGCTCAAAATGATACTAGACTCCGGATTTTCTCTGGCACTGCCAATCCTGCACTTTCTCAGGTATTAATTGTTGTCTGTATAGTTGGTATGTTTCTTCTTGTAAGAAATTGACGTTATAATTGATGCCTCTTATAGTTAAAGGGAGCTGAGTTGGCAAGTAAAAGAAACACACATTTGAATTTAGGCATTGCTTGAAAGAAAAAGCTGTAGACTTAATTGCAACTTGAGCATAAGAAATTTTAAGCGTTAATTGAAAGTTAAGCTTCAATTCTTTTTTCTGTCTACCTCTCCTTGGTAATTGCGATAGACTTCAATTAATGCCTAAAATAGAATGCCTAAAGAAACAGAGTATTTGAGTTTAGGGATTGTTTGAAAGAACAAGCTCTGTAGGCTCAACTGCAACTTGAGTATAAGATACTTTAGGTGTTACTTGACTCAATTCTTTTTCTTGTCTAGCTCTCCATGGTAATCATTATAGACTTCATTTATGATCTGATATCAGATGAAGATGATTAAAGGAATATTTGAATGTACACAACCTTAATCTTCATTCTAGAGTTACGGAAATTGAGACTACAGAGTCATCCAAGGCATTTTTCAAAGCTCTAAAGATTATATACAACAGCAACAACAAACCCACTAGATTCCCACAAGTTGGGTCTTGGGAGGGTAAGATGTAAGCAAGCTTACCTCTATCCCTGGAAAAGCAAGAGACTGTTTCCGATAGACCCTCTGCTAGAGAACGACTGAAAAAGAAAAGGTAATTGCAACAAATAGGAATAAGAACAAGATGAAATAAGATCGAATCCAAGAATGCAGTCAAACTCTAGGTTATAATCGCCATCTATGACAAAAGATTTCATACTAACACTAATGCTAGCGAATTGAGTAAGACAAAGAGAAACGCTCGACTACCTACAAACCTTCTAGCCCAATCTTTGACCTCCACACCCTCCTGTCTAGCGTCATGTCCCCAGTCAACTCTAGTTGTGTCATGTCCCACCTAATAACCTCTCCCCAGTCAGCTCTAGCTTGCACCTTCTAACTGGGGCTTCTATACTCCTCTTAACATGTCCAAACCATCTCATCCTCGCCTCCCGCATCTTATTCTCCACATGGGTTACTCCCACGTTTTCCCGATTAACTTCATTCATAATCTTATCCAACCAAGTATTCCCATATATCCACCTCAACATCCTCATCTCAGCTACTTTTAGCTTCTGGGCTTGAGAGTTCTAAACCGGTCAGCACTTTGCTCCACACAACATAGTGGGTCTAACTACAACCTTGTAGAACTTGCCTTTAAGTCTCTGCGGCACATTCTTATCACACAACATAACACAAAATACCGGAAGCGAGCCTTCACTTCATCCATCCTGCTCCGATACAATGCGTGACATTTTCATCAATATATTCCAGTATTTTACATTGGTCTAATAAGTGAAAGAGTAGTGTTAAAAAACTACAACATTTTATTTTGTTCGATTCAACAATGGAGGGATAACATAGTGGTAAATACTCCAATTATAAGTTTGGGGGTTCTAGTGTCACAGCCGAGTTGATGGCACGTATTGTCTATTTTGACCAATAAACCTCACGGATTTGTCCCTTGAGCTATGCAATCATCGCATCCAAAAGTACGTGTACCATGTGAACTTTATGCTATGCCTTAAAAAGTTTCTCTCTTATTCTGTGTGGGATTTGCCTTAAGTGTCATATGCACTCCTTCATAAGCCTGCTAGTTCTTCTCTTTGACAGTTTGACTCCATCATAGGCGTCACATAAAATCAGCTAGGAGCAAATGGGGAAAGGTCTCAAGCTTGGGCTCCAGGGTAAGGGGGTTTGGGGGGTTGAGTTTACCACATAAAAGTAACAATAATAAAAATAAAAATTTGCTTGCTCCATCATCTCTACCAATGCGGTTCTTTTAATTCCAGTAGAAGTTGTTTAATAGTTTTTCGGTAATACCATTATGTGTTCTTTTGATGTGTCATTACTTATGGATATGCTGCCTGTTTCGTAGGAAATTGCTTGCTACATGGGTTTGGAACTTGGAAAGATAATGATAAAACGTTTTGCTGATGGCGAAATCTATGTCCAGTTACAAGAGAGTGTTAGGGGTTGTGATGTATATCTTGTCCAACCTACATGTCCTCCTGCTAATGAAAATCTGATGGAACTCTTGATAATGATTGATGCTTGCCGTAGAGCCTCAGCCAAAAATATTACTGCAGTGATTCCGTACTTTGGGTATGCCCGTGCTGATCGTAAGGTAATTCTATGTTGCTTGTCCTATTAAATGGTAAATAAATGATCGAGTATGTCATAGATTCTTGTTATTCCATGTTGATAATTAGTTGTTTAAAACCAAGATGGTACGGCTACCATAATACATGTTTGATCGGATATGTGTGTCAATAGGCAATGCATATTCTTCTCAACTTGGCCCTGGCTTAATAAGTTGAGCTACAGAGTTGATTCAAGTCTGATATGCAGTACTACATCATGTTCAATTACCAAATTGCACCAGAAGAAAAAGAAGCAGTACTAACATCTTTAATTACTTATAAAAAAATTTAAAATATATGCATGTCCTCATTTTCTCAAATATTGTTCTGGATTGATTAGGCGATGGGTACTTGAGTTTTGGTGTGGTCAGTACTAACAGAGATAAACCTTAGTTCTTAGCTAGTCTAGTCACTCAAATGCCCAATCCTTTTGCAGACTCAAGGTCGTGAATCAATTGCTGCGAAACTTGTAGCAAATCTGATTACAGAAGCTGGTGCAGATCGAGTTCTTGCTTGTGATCTTCATTCTGGCCAGTCAATGGGTTACTTTGATATTCCAGTGGATCATGTACATGGCCAGGTAATTTCTCAATCCACTATATTAACTTTAGCATCTTTAGCGTCAGTATTAGGCATGATTTTGTAGAATGATAAAGGCTTTCCTTCCGCCAGAAAATAGGAAAAATTGTATTCATTCATATGCTTATCTGCCTCCTTTTTTTTTTCTGTCTGCATGTATAGCCTGTCATACTTGATTATCTTGCCAGCAAGACTATCTGCTCTGATGATCTAGTTGTGGTATCTCCGGATGTTGGTGGGGTTGCAAGGGCTAGAGCTTTTGCCAAAAAGTTATCTGATGCACCTCTAGCTATTGTGGATAAAAGGCGTCATGGGCACAATGTTGCTGAGGTATTCTGGTTGCTAGTATTTTATTTGAGGTTTCTTCTTGTCCTCTTCTTTTATCCTTTTCTTTTTGGTCTGGAGGGAGCACGTGGGGTTGGTTTGAGTTAGTTCATTTTGATGCCTTAAACAGCTTTTTGGTGAAGAATAAACTTTTTATATTTCTTCAGCTATTGTGTATTAGCTTTACAGTGAAATTGTTATTACATGCAATTCAAAATCTAGTGCCAGGGTACATGCTAAATTTGTTTGTAATTTGGGCAATATGCTAATTTCTTTGTACTGCTTACGATGATACTTTTGTGGGCGTGCATATGTTTACTTATAAATTTTGTGAATTCTCTTAATTGCATGGTTAGTCATAATACTGTTGAAACAAGATTCTCTTTCTTTCCTTAAAAGAAATTTTCAGTGTTGATTCCTCTAACTCCGACTGCTTTGGTTCTGCAACTTAAGCATCACTTTTCAACTTACTTGTACAACATGACTCCTCTTTACAAGCATTAAAGGTTCATCTTCCCAATTTTTTTGAATTGAGTTCCTGGGCTATGGTTCAACCATAGAAGCCACCTACTATGTCTTTTACTATTTTGTCAGCTCACCTCCTTCAACATTATACTTCTTAATAAAAAGCACTCGCTTCATTGATTGAAGCGAGTCGCGAGGCGACCTCTGTTGAGCTTTCAAGAGCTGAGGCGAGATGGCTTAAATGAAGAGCTCGCTTCAGTTGAAGAGACGAGAAGCGGGGAGAAGCAAGAAAGCAAGGAAGGGATCACTTTGTTAGGGTTTTCAGAAAAGGCCACTTATTTAGAAGAAAAAGGGAAGGATGAGGGACCTTTCTGGGGAAAGGTCCCCTGCTATTTCATCTCTGCTTCTTCTCTGCGTCTAGGGTTCCTGACTTTGTTCTCTGCTACTTCATTGCTGCTGCTGCTTCTTTTTCTTCTTCTTTTTTCATTTTTTTTCACTCTGTTTATTAATTTTATTTGGTAATCTTCTTTTCCTTTCTTCACAGAATTCAATTGGACATGTTCTTCTTTTCCCTCAGTTTCAATTTATTAATTGCTTCAACTGCTCTCTTTTTTCTCCTCTGTTTTCCACTTTATATAATAAAAAAGAAGCCTAAATTAGTTTCAATTTATTCTGCTAATCGTTGGCTTATTTATAAAAATCAGTTATAAATTGATTAATGACTTCTTGTTTACTTTCTAATAAAAGCAATTTAAGTGGCATCATCCAACAAATATGACCAAAAGAGAGACTTGTCTAATGAATGATTATTAGCTCTTTACTTGCTACTAATAGATATTCTTTTGTTGAGTTGAATAGGAATGAAATAAATTATAAATAGAAAGAAAAGAATCTAATTGCAAAAGCAAAAGGGGCATGTCTTTTTTCCTTTCCTTTTTTTTTTCTTTTTATTCTTTCGTTCCTATAATTCAGTTTTGATTTGTATATCGAGAAATGATTCTTCTGTCATGATTCATGAACTAATGGACTCTCTAATTTTTTTTCGTAATTGAAAATTCGAGGTTGAAATGTATATGTGATATTGTTATAAAGCGCATTTTATTTAATGATAAGGTTATTAATCAACAAACAGAAATGAAAATTCATAAAAGATGAGATGAATTCAGAAGCACTTATTTGTTAGTTTTAAATATAGCAAACAGAGTTCCGTTGGTATAATTTGGTCTTGTTTATCTAGTTACTTTATTTATTTGTGCAATGATCACTTACGATCTTTAAAAATTTCGCTTCTCTTCATCGAAGCGAGTGCTTCGCTTCACACTTTAAGCGAAGCAGGGCCCTATCGCGTATTTGCGCTTCGCGCTCTCAAAATCACTGCCTTGAACGTACCTTTACATGTTTTGAAAATGTTAGACCAAGTACAAGAATCCTCTTGCAGATGACATCATCAGTACTTGTGTCAGTCCCTCCATGTATCATAACTCTGTATGTACCTGTTTATGTTTTTTTGGGTGAGCACTAACTTGCTGCTTTTCTGCCCATAGGTAATGAATTTGATTGGCGATGTTAGGGGAAAAGTGGCAGTTATGGTTGATGACATGATTGACACGGCTGGTTAGTACTTACTTTTTGTTTTCGCTTAGTGATCTTATTTGCTGCAGTTCTTTTTTGTTTTGTTTTTTTGTTTTGCGAGAAAAGCAATCTGCACGTCCTTTTCTACACTAGGGAGGTTTTCAATTTTGTTTCAAGTTAAGTGGTCAAATATGAAAGCAAGAAACTACAAAATTATTTTCGCCCCTTTTGTTCTATGTGAAGTGCTGTATCACAACATAATTGTTTTTTTGGTTATTGCATGTATTACTACTCGCTATTAATTGCTTAGGCATTGTTTTGGCCCGGGGACTGGGAGACATATTTTATGCTCATGTTCTGTTCCTTTTTCTCTCTTTTGTCCATTTCTTTTTTTGGCATGATTGGTGAGTTGGTTAGTTTATTATTGGTCAAAACTGATTATTCCTTGTTAATATATATATATATATATATATATATATATATATATATATATATATATATATATATAGTTAGTTAGTTAGTTAGTTAGTTAGTTAGTTAGTTAGTTAGTTAGTTAGTTAGTTAGTTAGATATTGACATTGCGTAATTGTTTTTAAGGTACTATTGCAAAAGGAGCTGCCCTTTTACATCAAGAAGGAGCCAGGGAAGTTTATGCATGCACCACTCATGCGGTTTTCAGGTACTTATGGTTTACCCAAAGCTGGAGCATTGCATCAATTTTGGGCTTGCTTATCTTAATGAAAAGACTTTCCCTTCCGTATCGTCATTATTAGCCTTCCCTTCCCTGAGCCGAGGGTCGACTGGAAGCAGCCTCTCTGCCCTTTCGGGTGGAGGTGGAGGTAAGGCCTGTCTACATATTACCCTCTCCAGACCCCACGTAGTGGGACTATATTGGGTAGTTGTTGTTGTTTATCGTCATTATTAGCCTGAAATTGCTTAATCACATCTGTTTCAGTAAGTGGTGATGAATGCATGTACACTATAAATCCCGATACAATAAGTTATCGGTCTATCTCAGAACTGCATCAATTTGCTAATTGAAATCTTTTGGCACAAAAATAAAGAGGGAAGGGGGAAAAAGCATGCCCATCCCAGTCCTTCCATTGTAATTAAATCACTAGGGCACTAGAGCAATGCTTGCATTATGTCTTTCAAGATAAGACTTTGGATGTCGAGATGCTAGGTTTTCACAACTTGTGAGTGAACTTTACATGATACCTTTTTTTGATAAGGGTGGTGTATTATTCCATCGGATACCAGCTACCTCCCACCAATACAGGTACCTCGTAAATCTGTCCGCCAAGGCTTACGCGAATGGGAAGATACACCTACTGTTTTTGACTTTTTGTTGCCTTTTCTGGGATCTGAAGCCTGGATCTTAATCTATGTTTTGCAGCCCTCCTGCGATAGAGAGGTTGTCGAGTGGACTGTTTCAGGAGGTAATTATCACAAATACCATTCCGGTGGCAGAACAAAACTATTTTCCCCAGCTGACCATCTTGTCTGTTGCAAACCTCTTGGGCGAAACGATTTGGCGTGTCCATGATGACTGTGCAGTAAGTTTGAGCTTCTCTTTTAAGATGAACTAGTTAAACAATGGTTTGATAACCTTTACCTGTCCTGTTCCATTAGTTATCCTTTTCATTCCTCTTTTGAATTGCGGGGTAATATGGCGTTATGTCATCAGATTTATTTAAAAAGTACAAGGTAGAACAAGCGAAGTTTCATTCTTGTCTTTCCTACTAAGTAGAAGAGCAAAGCTATTATGGCATTGCTAAATGACATGGAGAAAAAGTCACACCTTTTTGTTTCATTATTAAAGTTCTACAAGTCTTGCAACACCTTGATTTAAGCTGCACTCTTTTATGATTATTTTGTGATTTTTAATTGCTTCTGGAAATAACTGAGGAACTCCATAGATTTACGAGATTTAGGCAGTGGTTTAACAACTGAGGAAATTTAAATAACAAGAATAGTAATCAGCTCCTTAACATGTACAATTCTACTTCTTTTACATGCGAATACTAACACCAGTAAGATTTGGGGCCTCCCTGTTTAAATTATGCAGTTTTAACATCTATCAGATATTTCAATTAGTTAGGAAGGTAATTCAGTTTCATGATTTAATGGTAACAGTGTCTATGACAATCCTTGAGGAGAATGTTGAGTATGTGTCTTAGCTAACCTTTTGTCTGTCTATACTTGTCAGGGCGGCTTTGAGCCTTACTCCGGCTTGGGAATTGATTAGTTCTTCCTGTTCATTGCTTGTTTTGACACTGTTATCTGGATCTTGAAGCAGAATTTTATTGTTGTCTGGAACTTGAAGCAGTATTTTTACTGTTGTCTGGAACTTGAAGCAGTATGTAAATCCACCAAAATATTCGCCCAGCAACAAAGAGCATTTTCTGTTGTACAAATATTTTGTGCGGAATGTTACGTTGTAAATCTTTCAATCAGTGACTTGGATCCATGTAGTAGATGAGTTTTTTGATTAATATGAAGCTTACATGAATTGCTATTATGGAGCGTCATGAATAGCATCTTGCCAAAAGTACTGAGCAATAATAGCATCATGAGTCGCGTCTTGTCAAAAGTACTGACCAAATTAAGATTTGAAACGTGCCCCGAACAAGTTTACCTTTTCTGTGACGCACAAGTTCTCTTCCACTTGTATTTGTAGAAGCCGAGTCGGAATTCAGTTAAATATAGATAGGAGGATTATGCATGAAGGTTCTAGTATCCGCAGATGAAATAAGGTAAAAAAAAAAAAAAAAAAAAAATTCATGTCGCTCCATGTGTTTCAGGTGCTAAGAATATATGCCAAACAGGTTTGAGCTTGTTCGGACACTATCGTCATAGAAAAAGAAAAAAGAAAAAAGAATCTACCCCAAGCATAGTGTAGGAAAGGCAATGCATTTAATATCAAAATTTAGAGTTCGTTTGATCAAGGGGATCATAGCAGACATTAAGGGTGGACCATGGTAGATATTAAGGGGATCAGTCCGTCAAGTTGTATGCATAAAATTCTATTGGAAGAGGGACACAAACCTTCCCAGGAGCACCAAAGAAGGGTGAAACCCAACATAAGTGGTGAAGAAAGAAGTGATTAAGTGGTTGGATGCAGGAATCATTTTCCCAATCTCTAACAGCAACTGGGTTAGCATAGTGCAATGTGTTCCTAAGAAGGGTGGCATGACGGTGGTCAAAAATGATAACAATGAGTTGATCTTTACAAGAACTGTTACAGGCTAGAGAATTTGCATGGACTATAGAAAGTTAAATCTGGCCACCCAGAAAGACTGCTTCTCACTTCTTGATCAGATGCTTGACAGTTGGAAGGGAGGTCTCACTTTTGTTTTCTGGATGGGTACTCAGCGTACAATCAAATCTCCATTGAACCAGAGGATAGAGAGAAGACCTCCTTCATATGCCCATATGGCATCTATGCCTTTTAAAGGATGTCCTTTGGACTATGTAATGTATCCACCACATTCTAAAGGTGCATGATGGCCATATTTACTAACATGGCCGAAGACATAATGGAGGTGTTCATGGATGATTTCTCAATGGTGGAAAGCTCATTTGACGAGTGCCTTATAAATCTGACCCGAGTGTTGAAAAGATGTATTGAGACTAACCTGGTACTTAATTGGGAGAAGTGCCATTTCATGGAACAAGAGGGCATAATTTTGGGACACCGGGTATCAAGTAAGGGAATCAAGGTGGATCATGCTAAAGTTGACGTGATAGCAAAGCTGCCACCCCCACTTCAGTCAAGGCAATCAGGAGCTTCCTCGGGCATGTCGGTTTTTACTGAAGATTCATAAGAGACTTCTCAAAAATTGGAAACCTCTCTGTAAGTTATTAGAAAAAGATCACCCTTGCTTGTTTTCTAATAATTGCATGGTAGTATTCGAGGAGTTGAAAAAAGGGCTAGTCACAACACTGTTATTGTTCCCCTTGACTGGGAGCAACCATTCGAACTCATGTGTGACGCTAGTGGCTATGCAGTGGGGGCACTGTTGGGACAGTAAAAAGACAAACTAATGCACCAATCTACTATGCTAGTAGAATGCTGAGTGGAGCTCAGCTGAACTACGCTGTAACTGAAAAGGAGATACTGGTTGTGGTGTTTGCATTCGACAAGTTCAGATCATACCTGATAGGCTCTATGGTAATTGTATATACTGATCATGCAGCTCTCAGGTACTTGATTGAGAAGAAGGAGTCCAAACCACGCCCGACTCGTTGGGTGTTGTTACTACAACAGTTTGACCTCGAAATTCATGACGTAAGGCACCGAAAACCAAGTCGCTGATCATCTATCACGACTTGAAGGAGCTGAAAACTCAGTTGAGGTTGAAGATATTGTGGAAAGATTTCCAGAAGAGCAGCTACTCGCTACCAGCCTTAAGGAAGTGCCATGGTATGCAGACTTTGCAAATAACCTAGCAACCGTATAGTTTCCCTATGATCTTTCCTCTGTGCAAAAGAAATAAGTTTTATCATGACTATCGCATGTATTATTGGGATGAACCTTCTATTCTGAATATGTGTTGACAATATGACCCGGAGGTGTGTCCCAGAGATAGAACAATCTTCTATTTTGCAGGCATATCACGCATCGTCATATGGATGGCATTTTGGAGGATTCAGGTCGGCAACAAAAATTCTATAAGCCGGTTTCTACAAGCCAATAGTGTTTAAGGATGCACATCAATGGGTGAAGAGCTGTAATGAATGTTAGAAAATCAGAAGCATTTCCCGTCTCTATGAGATGCCCATGAACCCGATTCAAGAGGTTGAATTGTTCGATGTTTGGGGGATAGACTTCATGGGCCCCTTCATCAACTCCTTTGGCAATAAGTACATACATGTTGTTGTAGATTACGTGTCCAAATGGGCGAGAGCTGCTTCACTTCCCACCAATGATGCGAGAGTAGTGGTTGGATTTTTGAAGAAGAATATATTCACCCATTTTGGGATCCCGAGAGCTATTATCAGTGATGGAGGCACTCACTTCTGCAATTGAACCTTCGGGAAGTTGCTTGCAAAGTACGATGTGCGCTACTAGGTGGCAACACCATATCATCCTCAGATAGTGGACATGTCAAAATGTTTAATAGAGAGATAAAGAGTGTACTGACCAAGACTGTGAACGCCACAAGGACTAATTGGGCGAAAAAGCTAAATGATGCACTCTAGGCCTGCAGAACTACTTTTAAAACACCAATTGGTATGCCACCATATAAGTTGGTGTTCAGAAAGGCCTGTCACTTGCTAGTGGAACTTGAACATAGATCTTGGTGGCAATGAAATAGCTAAATCTAGACATTGAAGATGCGGGTACAACGAGAGTCACAGAATTGCATGAGCTCGATGAGTTCTAATATCTTGATTTTGAAAGCACGAGACTGTATAAGGAATGAATAAAGAGGTTGCAAAATAAGAACATTGTTGAGCGAAATTTTAATCTCGGAGATATGGTATTGCTTTATATCTCAAGATTAAGGCTGTTTCGGGGTAAACTCAAATCACGATGGTTTGGACCATTTAGAGTGGTCAAAGTATTCCCTTCAGGGGCCATAGAGATTGCCTCAGAAAAAGACTCTCATACATTTATAGTCAATAGGTAGAGACTGAAACTATATGTGGGCATGGATGAACCAAAGAAAGTGTCAGAGATCCACCTGTCTGAACCTTACAGGTCGATAGAGCCTTAAATGTGCTTATCTACATTGTGCCGCAACGTAAAATCAGGATCTACATGGGAGGCAACCCACTGATTTGTTGTAAATGTCGTGCCATGACATTAATTAAGGTGCTGGTTAGGGGGCAATCCAATGATAGTTAGTAGTTGTTAATATTGAGTTTGGGAAGTACTAACCAATACAGGTGAGCTTGGGCAGTGTGACGACCTGGCCCGTCGTCATGAGAGTTACCACCCCGTCACCACTTTATTTATGTGTTTCATGTTTCTATATCTGTGTTAGAGTTTATCAGGTGAATTGGGATTGATTCCGGTTGAAAATATGGCAAATAGCCTTGTTGAGTGAAGCTTGTTTATGAAAAGTCAACCTGGAGTTGACTATGTGGATAGAGGGCTCGGAATCAAATTCTGATGATTTGGCTAGTTCCGGGAGGTGATTTGTGACTTAGAGGAGTGATCAGAATTGAATTTGGAGGCCCGGTGTAGAAATAGGCTTGAATTGGCTAAGTTGGAATTTTGGCAGAATCCGATCGATAGGTGAAATTTTGATCTGGGAGTCGAAATGGAATTCCGCAGTTGCAGTAGCTTCGTTAGGTGATTTTGGACATGTCTGCAAATTTTCAGGTCATTCAAACATCGTTTGGTCGGGTTTTTGATAGAATGTAGATTTCGGAAGTTTTAGTTGAATCTTAGGCTTGAACCGGCCTTAATTTGATGATTCGTGTGTTTGAGGGTGTATTTTTATGATTGGAACAATTTCGTGTGATTATTTAGAGTGAATTTGTATTTTTGGTTGAGGTCCTGGGGGCCTCGGGATGATTTCGGGAGGTCAAATGGAAGAATTTTGGTATTATGGAACTGCTGTCATAAATTGCAGCAGTGATTCCGCTTCTGCGGATGGGGAACCGTAGAAGCGGATCCGCAGGAGCGAAGTTTGTCTCGCAGAAGTGAGATTGTACCTGGTCGGGCATGTTCGTAGAAGCGGCTAGGAAATCACAAGAGCGATCTCGCTTCTGCGAGCCCATGGCCGCAGAAGCGGAAGTAGGTAGCTAGGGGATCTTCGCAGAAGCGAAGAATTATTCGCTTAAGCGGTCTCGCAGGTGCGAGACCTGGACCGCAGAAGCGAAAGGGGCAGTTAATAGAGATGTCACAGGAGCGGACTCGCAGGTGCGATTCCAAGACCGTAGAAGCGGAAATCGTATCTGTGATAAAGAAGCAGAAGGGTTAAAAATTTCAGAATGTTATAACATGCTAAGGCTTAAACCAAGAGCCGATTTGGGGCGATTATAAGAGGAAATCGAAGGGATTCTTCAGGTAATCATTCATGGACTTAATTTATGGTATTATC
Source organism: Nicotiana noctiflora (assembly GCA_032618575.1). Lineage (NCBI taxonomy): Eukaryota > Viridiplantae > Streptophyta > Magnoliopsida > Solanales > Solanaceae > Nicotiana > Nicotiana noctiflora. The sequence continues at coordinate 15,643 of JASVEL010013866.1, forward strand.
TTGCTAAATTATGGAGTTTATACCTAAAATTGGAAGAATACAGTGTTACCAAGATCATCCCAGTTAAGGGGAATAAGCACGATCCACCCCTACACCGGCACGTGTAGTTTCAGGAGCGAGTCTTATGACCCATCCTTCCTCTGTGTTGCTAAAAATACTCCCAAAACATATTTGATTCAATTTAGTATTGCACACAATTGTAGTATAAATAAAAGTATACGAATATAGCCTAAACGCAACCATGCTTACCTTAATATCCTTCAGAATTTATAGATTCCAATTAGTATTTCCAGTCAGCAACGACAATAGTATTTCCTTGGCTCATTTGGCCATTCACAAGATTCTTTGTTCCTGGCACGGTGGCCCTATTCGGTTTTTTACATTTTCATCCCTTTATTTCCAAAGATCAGCAACCAATATAAATGTACCAAATATTCCAGAAATTATGTATTTTTGAATTCAAAAGAGATAGAATCATCAAGCATAAGTGACTCTTCCCAAAGAGAAATATACCAACCAACAATTATATTACACATTGATCGTATCTATAAGGCAAAGCATTATATAAAACAGCCACTTATGTGCATAGTTCGGGTACAAGACCTTTAGGCCATTCTACTTTTGGAAGTTAGTTCATAAGATTTGTGACTTATTTCGTAATTGTTTCACACTTCCTTATTCGATTCATTTTCATATGTCATTACATCTAATCAACAAGTAGACCAAGTAGACATAAACAATAAAGTCATTTAGTACACACAAGAGCAACTAGGAGCATTAAACAAGGCAATTCTTCTCACCCGATTAGCATGCTAACTTCTTTTAAGATGCGACTCAGGACTATACAATTTTGGTAGGTAAACCACACTTAAACTTACAAATAATATGGAATTCACTTCCGAGAGAAAATATTTGCCTACATACCTCGATTGAGCTTTTCTTAAGTCCTACTATACTCTGAGACTCTTAGCAATATTAATCTCTTAGGAACATGACAAATCGAACCACAAATTAGAGAGGTGATCATATTTCTAGTTCATTTGAGCATATTTTCAAACACTAAGAGGGTATCATGCTTTTAAAACCATTTTGTGAAAGATCCTACCATCCCTCATCCCATCCTTAGCTCAAGATCTAACAAAATACTCTTAAGAACTCATGCATGAAAGATATCCACTTCTATCCTTATCAATTACACTTCTAATGATCTATCCTAGTTATATCTAGAAATTATGAGCTTGGATTATAGACCCTTACCTTTTAGGAAAATGACCAAGGTGTATTTCTTGACAAATCTTCAAGGTTTAAGCAAGATCTTTAGGAGAAATATTGATGAAGAACCCATTCTCCCTCTAGGACCCCTTCTCTCTCTCTCTCTCTCTCTAAATGTTTCAGAAAATAAGCCTAAATTGAAAGGTAAGATGTAATATATCCACATGGGGTCAGGTTAAAAAATAGGAAAATTAATCCTCCGATGTCAGGTCTGCTATAGCAGAATTGACCCCAGAACATGAATGTTGGTCGCATAGTGCACCACAAAATCGATATCCAAAACTAGGCTACACTGGTCCAATTTGCGACCGCATATTAAAAATGCGGACCGCATAATAGACATTGAGATCGCAAATATGACACATGATCGCATTTTTTCCAGCCTTTGGTAATAACTTTATGTAGGAGTGTCCAAATGACGAACGATTTGAAGAATTGGAAACTAGACTCAAAGACCTTTCATATGATAGGTTTTTCATCACATAAAACTTCATACATATTTAGATATGCTCGTTAAAAGTACGGCCTTGAGCGAATCCATTTGAAATTTTAGCCTATTACGAAAATGTTCCCATTTGGCATACACCTAGGCTTCCATTTGGACCTTGCATGACTACCATAAGACTTATACACTTATTTACCAAGTCTAATTGATGTCCACCATGTTAATAGCACATAAAATATCATTATTAGCCTATATAGCGTCATGAAGCATAGTTTTCTTAGCGAAATTTTTCGGGGCCTTACATTTTCCCCCCTTAGGATCATTATTCGTCCTCAGATGAGGGGTAGAGCCTGACCCAAACATCTAACATAACATATTTCTTTTCTATCTTACCTCAAGTCCCTAAATATTGACTAACTCCTAAAATTTTAAGAAATTTCGGCAGAGTCTCCTTTGTAACTAGGCCTATCCACCTGCTAGAGAACCACCAACACCACCCTAAAAGTACATCCACAACTCGACAAATTATATGAATGTATATATCAATAACAAGAACCTCAATATTATAAGCACCACACTATCACGATGATTCCTGGACATGGATTGCACATTTTTAAATCATAACACCTATATGTTACCTTTCAAATAAAACTAATTATTATACGATCAAACGAAAATATCTTCTTTCCACGACACCTTCGGCCTTCAAGGTGGACTTATCGACTTACAGGCTTTGCCACAACTTATTTATGCAAACAATCCCAACCTCCAAACTTATATAACAAGAATGACAGCTAGATATCTTGCATAAGCTAACTATCCATTAACTTTATCTTCAATAATTTCCATCGGAATGATATATCGAAGGTTCCCAATAACCTCTTTAGACACATATACATGGAACAACAGAATCATGGAGGGTAACGATATGACACGGGGACGTCATACTCATAACTTGACCATCCCTTTTAAGGCTTCTTAAATTCTGAAATGTACTACATCTAATTTACCTTTAGGAATAATTTGCATAGAATCTTCCTAGAATAAACCTTGAGAATAGCTTGCGCACTTTCTTTAACTCTAGATCCTTATGCCAGACACCTGAGCTTAAACATTTTGCATCTTTTTACCATTATTCTAAGAGGGCTAGAACGAATACAGCCATAGAGGTCCTACCCAGTTCGGTTGATCGCAGGATGACGCTACCCCTTGACATGTTTGAGCCCATATGGTATAACCCTTACTACGGATTATGATGACATGATTAATCCTTACGATAAAATCATTGGTTGGAACAATAAGGCATGAAGTTTAGATAGCTTTATTTTTTAACACAAATATTCAAAAAAATCCAATCAAACAAAGGACTACATTTAATGCTCAATTTTACACGTTTATATCTTACTTTTTAGATTATAGAATTAGGCTTCTGCTAATGGATTTATCTTCTCCCTTATGAGTAGGAGTAAAATATTGAGAAATTTGCTATTTAGAGATACCATTTGCTATATTACACCCTATAGATAGGTTTTTAGATTTATTTCGATGTATTTAGATTACTGTATTTTTGAATACATTAAGAAAAAAGGCGTCAATTGTGAAAATTCAGTTAATAATATTATGTATTCAACTTTATTCAAGATCTTTAACATTAAATATAGTAACGTATTTTCCTTAAAAGGGTACCTTTCAGCTGATTTAAAACGAAAACAAAATCAATCTAGCAAATACTTTCCTAATATAACTCAACTAACACAATTATATCACTCATATTCTGTATTTTCGCCTCCATTGAAGATTTTCCATGTGAAAATACTATAAAATTGAGCAATCTGTTGATCTTCAATTCTCCCTTCTTTCTTTTCTTCTTCTTCTTCTTATGTTACAGTTCGTAGAAATAAATTCCAATCAAGAAAATTTCAGATTGATAGAATTGTATACGAAACACGTTCAATTTCGGTTTTGCATATTGCAACTTTTACAATTTTAATTTGTATTTGAAAGATAATTAATAAAGATTATAGCTGAATAAAGAGAAATACATATGAATAATACAGTTGAATATAATAAAATACATCTTAATTCATCTGAATAAAATACTTGAATACAACAAAAATGTAGCTGAATACAACTGAATAAACACTTGAATGCAACAAAATACAACTAATTTCTGCTGAATAAAAGAGTTGAATGTAACTGAATACAACTGAATACAGTTGGTTGAATCCAATACCCTTCTTTTAATCTTTAAGCAACTTGATCAATGGCTGGTTCTTCCTCCCGTGAAGTTCTCCCGACGGTGGTGCCTGTTAGTCTTTTGGTAATTGAAGGCATGTCTCCGGTGCTCAGGGATGATGGGAAAAATGAAGTTGAAAGGGCTCCGCTGGTAGATGAAATACTTCCCACAGCTGGGAGCCTGGCGGTGGATTTCACCGTCGATGGTGGGGATGATCTAGTGGATGAAGCCCCGTTGATGGGGAAATTGGGTATGACCCAACTACGGGAACAAGGGCTCGTGCCTTTTCATGCTGACATCATGCTCGCCCGGCCAAAGGAGAGGGTCCATACCGACCATGCCGGGTATTGTATTTTTTACTCATACCCTCTCAAGCTGGGATTCAGGGTCCCACTCCCCAATTTGGTAGTCGATTTTGTCGATACTACAACGTGTGCCCGGGGCAACTCACCCCGTCTCTATACAAACTTCTGGAGATGTTTCTAAAATTTGCAGAGTTAGCTGGAAGTACTGTCACGCTGCAACATGTGCTTGCTCTATACGCCCCCCGGCGAGTGCAAGAGAGTATGCTTAGGATGAGTCCGCGTGGTTCGAAGCGGTTGACGGCTGCTCTAGACGACAAGGTCGAACCTCGCCCATTTGAACAATTTTTCTACATTCAGACCGAGCATCTGGTGGCGCCCTAGCCAAGATTCCCAGAGACTTGGAATTACATACGTAAGTTGTCCCTTTTAAGCAGTAGGAATGACTCTCTTCCTCTTCTTATTTTTGGATAATCACTATTTTCGTTATCGTTTCTGTAGCCGATAGGTCGCCTCCATCTTTATTCATCGGTTTGCGTGGGTAGATCGAAGCCATTGTTCCGCATACCGAGGGGGTCCGCTCGTGGCCATCCTTTTGGAGGAAATATGGCCGGGGGCCATCTGTAGGTAAGAGGTTTACACTCTCCTTGTGTAAATAATTTCGATTTTTAATACCACCTGGGACTGACCCAGTCTTTTGTCTGTAGGGAAGGTATACCGAGGTAGGGCCCCTTAACTGGCATTTCGGCGGCCTGGTGCAATTGCTAGGTTTTTTGCTGCACTGGTGCCATGCCAGGTGCTCAGGGCCGCATCGATCGAGTCTTCCGCGGCTACATCCCTTTCACTTCCCTTAATTTGTGGCGTAGTTCCATCGGGGACCGTTCGCCCACGAGACGGCTCGTCTTCTTGTGATGAGGAAGAGAGACCTCTGGTCAGGCGCATGATTATTTCTCCCCCGGCTCCGTGAACGGCGGCTCGACCCGTTCCCCCTATTATGATAAACATGGATTCCCCCCTTCTGGGGCGAGGGAGGATGCGGACGCGACGCAAGCTCCAGACGACAGGCCAGGAGGAAATGAGGTTCAGGCTCGAGAGGATCGAGAGGGAAGTACCGCCCCTACTGCTTAGTCTTCCACTCATATAGTTGAGTCTGGGGAACCTTCTCGGGTAGTCGTGGACATTGGCGGTTCGAGCACTCCTTCGACGGAGGTGGCGGCGGTGGTAGAGTGTTCTACTTCTGACTCTGACTTAGACTCTACGGATGTCCGCATGTTTCGTGATGGGATCACGAATGCGGCGGTCCATCCAAATGGGAGGCCACGTGTTGTTGAATTTCCTGTGAATGAGAATTTGTTGTTGCTGGACTCTGCTTTGGTGTCGCAGCTTGGTCAGTTGTGTTCTACAGTTGAGAATGAGTCTTTGATGGGGGTGCCAGATGTTGGTTTGATAAACAAGGTAGCAGTGATGGGGATGAGGGTACGTATTCTGGGGTGACCGCTTGTTTGTTGCTATTTATTTCTTTCTTCTTACAAGCTTCTATACCCCTGTCTGACCACTCGTTCTTTATTTTACAGGCATTTTTGTTGCAGGTGGAGAGTCTTCATCAGGCCAATGTTCTGTCCGGGGTATTTTTACATGTACTTGACAGGTGTCATCGTTACCGGAACAAGTGTAGGGAGCTTAACGAGCGTATAAGGATAGATCCCCGTAATCGGGCGTTAGTTGAAAAGTTGGCGAGGAGGGAGTTGCAGGCGAACCAGGCGCTTGGTCGCATAAGGGCCTTATAGTATTAGTTGTGTCAGATGGGTGACGAACTCGAGGCTAGGCGGAGGGCTTCATTAGAGTCTGAGCGCTTATGCTTGACCAAGGTGACAGAGGTTACCTCAAAATGGAGTGGGAAGGTTGCTGCGCCGGAAGGAGAAGTGGCCGCTTTGAAGCGAAGATTGGCCGAAGCCTCGGCCCGAACGGAAGAATTTCATGGGGTTATCCGTGGTAATGATTCTCAGTTGTTGTTGGTGAGAGCTGGTGCCGCCTTCTGGGAGAGCAACCTTGAGGAGCGAATTAGGGTTCTAGAGCGGGGCACCCAGGATGCGGCGGGGCGAATCGCGCTTCTGGAGGAAGGAAACAGGCGCATCCAAGAGCAATCTGCCTTTATGGGCGGCTCCCGTGAGGTTTGGGTTTATGCCGAGGCCCAGCGGGACGTATACAAGCACCTGCTTGAAGCTGGCATCATTTCTGAAGCAATTTTCGAAGGTGCACGCCAGAGGGCGCATGAGGCTCGTGTGGAATGTGTCTTCGATGCTGCGATGCCCGATATTGATGATGGCTGGTGGGAGCCTGGCGGGAGCTAGCAATGGTATGGGAATTGCAGGTGGTGGCGAAGGCGGAAATAGGGTGGCGAAACGGCGGGAGCAAGAGATGGTGCAACTGGCGCGGGCGACGGTGCGGATGGTCCCGAGTGAAAAAAGTGATCTTTTTTCCTTTCTAACGGTTGTTGCCGTATATTGTTGTTCCTCTTTTTTCGTTTTTGTTTTATTTTTGGATAATATTTTTTTTTGGATAATGTTTGGTTTGGTATTGACGGGCGTGGCCCGTGATTGTTCCTTTGAATCAATGGGGAGCTTCCCTTTTTGCACTGCTCGATTACTGCTTGTTTCATTTGTGCTTCCACCCAGTTCCATTGTCGTTGAAGATTTGCTGATTAACTCGAGTCGAGGGCTCGTAGCCCGAGTGCTGATTCAACTATGGTTAAATTAATTCGGCGAAGGCTTATGGCCTGAGTCCCAGTTCAACTATCGTTGAACATTCGTTGATTGATTTCAGTCGAGGGCTCGTAGCCCGAGTACTGATAATTAATTCGGAGATGGCTCGTGGCCTGAGTCCCAGTTCAACTATCGTTGAACATTCGTTGATTAATTTGAGTAGAGGGATCGTAGCCCGAGTACTGATTCAACTATGGTTGAATTAATTCGGCGAAGGCTCATTGCCAGAGTCCTAGTTCAACTATCGTTGAACATTTATTGATTAATTTGAGTTGAGGGCTCGTAGCCCGAATATTGATTTAAGGATGGTTGAATTAATTCAGCGAAGGTTCATGGCCTGAGTCTCAGTTCAACTGTCGTTCAATATTTATTGATTAATTTGAGTTGAGGGCTTGTAGCTCGAATACTTATTCAACTATGGTTGAATTAATTTGGCGAAGGCTCATGGCCTGATTCCCAGTTCAACTGTCGTTGAACATTCGTTGATTGATTTAAGTCGAGGGCTCATAGCCCGAGTACTGATTCAACTATGGTTGAATTAATTCGGCGAAGGCTCATGGCCTGAGTCCCAGTTCAACTGTCATTGAACATTTGTTGATTAATTTGAGTTGAGGGCTCGTAGCCCGAGTACTGATTTAACTATGGTTAAATTAATTCAGCGAAGGCTCATGGCCTGAGTCCCAGTTCAACTGTCATTGAACATTTATTGATTAATTTGAGTCGAGGGCTCGTAGTTCGAATACTGATTCAACTATAGTTGAATTAATTCGGCGAAGGCTCATGGCCTTAGTCCCAGTTCAACTGTCTTGAACATTTGTTGAGTAATTTGAGTCGAGGGCTCGTAGCCCGAATACTAATTAAACTATGGTTGAATTAACTCGGCAAAGGCTCATGGCCTGAGTCCCAGTTCAACTGTCGTTGAAAATTTGTTGATTAATTTGAGTCGAGGGCTCGTAGCCCGAATTCTGATTCAACTATGGTTGAATTAATTCAGCAAAGTCTCATGGCCTGAGTCCCAGTTCAGCTATCGTTGAACATTCGTTGATTAATTTGAGTCGAGGGCTTGTAGCCCGAGTACTGATTCAACTATAGTTGAATTAATTCAGCGAAGGCTCATGGCCTGAGTCCCAGTTCAACTTTCTTGAACATTTGTTGATTAATTTGAGTTGAGTGCTCGTAGCTCGAATACTGATTCAACTATTGTTGAATTAATTCGGCGAAGGCTCACGGCCTGAGCCACAGTTCAACTATCATTGAACATTCATTGATCAATTTGAGTCAAAGGCTCGTAACCCGAGTACTGATTTAACTGTGGTTGAATTAATTCGGTGAAGGCTCATGGTCCGTGTCCCAGTTCAACTGTCATTGAACAGTTGTTGATTAATTTGAGTCGAGGGCTCGTAGCCCGAATACTAATTCAACTATGGTTGAATTAATTCGATTCGGCAAAGTCTCATGGCCTGAGTCCTAGTTCAACTGTCGTTGAACATTTATTGATTAATTTAAGTCGAGGGCTCGTAACCCGAATACTGATTCAACTATGGTTGAATTAATTCGGCGAAGGCTCATGGCCTGAGTCATAGTTCAACTGTCGTTGAACATTTGTTGATTAATTTGAGTCGAGGGCTCGTAGCCCGAATACTGATTCAACTATGGTTGAATTAATTCGGCGATGGCTCATGGCCTGAGTCCCAGTTCAACTATCATTCAACATTCGTTGATTAATTTGAGTCGAGGGCTCGTAGCCCGAGTACTGATTCAACTATGGTTGAATTAATTCGGCGAAGGCTCATGGCCTGAGTCCCAGTTCAACTGTCGTTGAACATTTGTTGATTAATTTTAGTTGAGGGCTCGTAGCCCGAATACTAATTCAACTATGGTTGAATTAATTCGGCGAAGGCTCATGGCCTAAGTCCCAGTTCAACTGTCATTGAACATTCGTTGATTAATTTGAGTCGAGGGCTCGTAGCCCGAGTACTGATCAACTATGGTTGAATTAATTCGGCGAAGGCTCATGGCCTGAGTCCCAGTTCAACTGTCGTTGAACATTTATTGATTAATTTGAGTTGAGGGTTCGTAGCCCGAATACTGATTCAACTATGGTTGAATTAATTCGGCGAAGGCTCATGGCCAGAGTCCAGTTCAACTGTCATTGAACATTCGTTGATTAATTTGAGTCGAGGGCTCGTAGCCCGAGTACTGATTCAACTATGGTTGAATTAATTCGGCGAAGGCTCATGGCATGAGTCCCAGTTCAACTGTCGTTGAACATTTGTTGATTAATTTGAGTCGAGGGCTCTTAGCCCGAGTACTGATTCAATTATGGTTGAATTAATTCGGCGAAGGCTCATGGCCTGAGTCCCAGTTCAACTGTCGTTGAACATTTGTTGATTAATTTGAGTCGATGGCTCGTAGCCCGAGTGCTGATTCAATTATGGTTGAGTTAATTCGGCGAAGGCTCGTGGCCTGAGTCCCAGTTCAACTGTCGTTGAACATTCGTTGGTTAATTTGAGTCGAGGGCTCGTAGCTCGAGTACTTGTGTGCGGACGGGATGAATCATGCTTGCTCTTATTGGGTTATTTTCCCTTTCTTTGGTGTTTCCCTTTTGCTTATGATTTTAGGAAGGGCTACGCGATCTTTCTAGGAAATCCCCACAGACGACGCCAAATTGTTTGATTCAAAATGTTAACGAGCATTTATGAATTCAAAACAATCAATGTAAATGAAGGGCCAATCATAGCAAGTCGTAACACATCCAAAATTTAACAAGGGAAAAGATAATGGAAATACTTGTATTAGTAACAAAAAATATTGGTGATCTTTATTCATGATAATAGAGTAGTCTGCCTCTCCATGAAGAGGTTCAGATCTTTACAATCATGTTTCGTTCGATCTACCTTCATTCTATTTTTTGTCTTTGGTTCTCACTTTGTGTTTTACTCTATATTTTTAGAGTGCACATGGGGAGAGAGTGGAACCCTTTTCCCTGGCTTCTCCTTTGATATTTATAGACATTGCTATATAAGTTGATCGGTTAGGATCGGGCCCAGGTTAGGAGGTTATTTTGGACATATCAGACGAGTTGTGACCTCAATAGCCGTTTTAGGCGGATACGGAAGGCTTCCTTAATCAGGATCATTACGCCTATTACGCTTACATTAGTCAAAAGGAATGATTAATTTAGTTTTGTTGATTGTCGTAAAATCGAATTATGATTTATACAATATTGTTAGTGTGACATTACGAAATGAGGGCAATATATGACATTACGAAATAAGAAGTATTGAGGAGAGGTGATAAGGCATGACTTAGTGCGTCTTAGGATTACTAAGGACATGACCCTTGATAGGGGATTGTGGAAGTCGAACATTAAAGTTGTAGGTTAGGGGAAAGTTGTGGATAATTCCACAGCGCACTAGAGTGATATTAGCTAGTTAGGAGGTAATCGTAGGAGGTTACGGATCAATACATGGAGTTATTTATTGGATATTAGTATACATTTCATCTATTTCGTATTTCTTATATTTCTTATACTGCTGCTACTTTATTATTTTGTGTTATGTTGTTATTTTATGTTATTTTAATATGAGTCTATTGATAGTACTAATTTATCGTCTTTTGTTGATGTCTTGAGCCGAGGGTCTCCTGGAAACAGCCTCTCCGCTCCCGGGTACGGGTAACCCACTTGTGGGATTATAGGTTGTTGTTGTCCATCCAAAAAAGCTGTTAAAAATAAAAAAAATTCACACAGCGTCGACTTTTTACGGTTATCATCTATTCTCAAATCTCATTCTACGTTCCCACAGAAAATAGACACCATTGGAATTGCAATAGGCTTTACTGCCGACGGAAATAGTCAATACATTTGCATTTTCAAGTCAAAGCCTGATGGAGCAAGTTCGTATATAGTTGGGTGTCCTCTTGTTTTGATTCATTCAGGTAAAACTCGATTTTCCCTCATATGCCTTGTAACAATTTAGACACAGAAGACTTGATCTTTGATGAATTTCTTCAATTCATTGCACTTTTAGAATTACCGAAGATTTAGTCTGTATCTTTGTTGTATTTGTGTTTCCGTTTCATATCAATTTGATGAACCATAATACATATCTTGTTGTTTATTTTATGCTAATTGTTCAATGTTGAAAGGGAAATTTTTAACTTCCTGGACGGGGTGGGTAAGTAGGTGGGACTTGGGAGCAGAGGCGGATGCAACGGGTAACTTTATAGGTTCCAAGTGCGGGATTCTACTATAACGGATTTGATTTATTGGGTTCTAAATCAATTATTTGTACTATCTAATGAACTTCTTAAGCACAGTCCGAGCCATGCTACTGGGTTTCAGATGAACCCATAAGTTGAATTCTACATCTGCCCTTGGGTGGGACGCTTGAAGTCAATAGTAATTCAAAATATAAAGAAGGAAACACACAAACAAGTCAAAGAGATTCAACATCTAGGTAATTTTCCGGCGCCCATGCATGAAGGAGGAAGATCTTTTGGTCTGCTTTGGATGTTCAATGCTGGAAACTGTTAAGTTTTTGTTGCTCAAGCACAATGCTTATGGAAAATCAAAGTTGTTGGGTAAGCCTCTCAAGGCTAGAGTAGATGGACTCACACTGAGTGTTTTAATTGGGATTTAAGTGTGGAATCTCCATGTTGTTACTTCTATGCCTCTATCACTCACCTATCCTCTTCTGATAATTGGCTCAATAATTTGTTTATTCGGAATTGAGTAGTACATAAGTATCAAAAATTGCCTGCTTATTGAACTTATACTTTTTGTTTGTTACTACCCTCTGATAGTAACACGTGAGAATGTTGGAAGTTTCTTTATTTGCAACATCAACTTAACCTCTCTCAAAGTGCAATTTAGATTACACAGAATTTTTTGGTAACTGAACAAAAGTAATTCATGGTTTACAAAATGTTACAGAAATTTAATGCTAGGGGTGTGTATTCTTCATATTTCTTGCAATGTTCTTTTAAATAGAGAAGCTTCTTCACTATACTTACCTAAGCTTACAAAATTTCAACTCCCTATGAATGGTGATATAAATGCACCAAAAGCACTGTCAGGGTGCTTAGTTGACCACTAAAGTAGGCTAGTAGCTGAGGCTGATATAGACCACTTTCAGCTTTTGTAAAAGCTTTAGCTTACCAATATGATTTCTTGCTTCTACTGCTGCCTCTACAAGTTTGTTTCCAGAATGTAGGAAGCAAGGTCAAGCCTGTAATTTAGCTAAGCTGTTAAAACTTTTGGATCTCATTGAATACTCCTTTATCAATTTTGAGAAGAAAGAATCCTCTCTTTCCAATAGCTTTGCTGGTGTGTCATATTCGGCTATTCTTCCTGTTAACAAGTGAAGGAATTCATATGGTTAGAATCAAGAAGTTAGCAACTTTTTCAAATCAAGAGGATAGAGACATATTAGATGTATTAAAATATTTACCTTCATTCAAGACTAAGACAAGATCGCTATCAATGACTGTATGGATTCTGTGAGCTATTGTGACAACTGTTCGATTTCTGAACTCTTGACTGATAATCTTTTGTAACACTACATCAGTTGCAGCATCAACTGATGCTGTTGCTTCGTCCAAAACGAGAATGCTGCTTTTCTTTAGCAAGGCTCTTCCGAGACAGAAAAGCTGCCTTTGACCGACACTCCAGTTCTCTCCATTTTCAACCACTGTTAAACTGATTGCATTAGTAGCTTTCAAGAAGGAAATGCGTGATTGCTTTCATAAGAAAAAACTGAGTCTTAAATTACTATTTTTAATCAAGAAATTCTAGTCTCACCTGTAGTTTCCAGCTTTTCTGGCTTTGCACGTATTATATCACCAAGTTGGCATTTGTCCAGGGCCTGACAAAAGAAGATGATTGCACATTATTCACAATCCAATTCACTAATATTTTAGTTAATTTTTACCTTTTTTCTTGACTACATGATAGAAGTTGGTCAAGGTTTATACTCCAATCATTTAGACTTTGCAAAACAAGTACAAGACCTACCAGAGGGGTTAATGAGTTTTTTGTGTTTTTAGCTTGTTACCATGAAAAGATGACTTATAAGACAATCTGTCAATTTAAGTGGACATTTTGCGTAATTATTTTTGCAATACTCGGTGCAATAAGTACCTCCCAGATTTCAGTATCAGAGTGCTCTGTTAGTGGATCTAGGTTTCCTCTAACTGTTCCCTCGAACATTGTTGGATCCTGAGGAATAATACTAAGCCTTGACCTCAAATCGTAAAGGCCTATCTTGCAAATATCTATATCATCGATGATGATGCTTCCTTCTCTTGGTTCTACGATCCGGAAAAGGGCCTGAATGAGAGTTGATTTACCACTTCCTGTTCTGCCCACAACACCGACTTTCTTACTTCCTGGCAATGTGCATGTGATGTTTTTCAGAACAGACGGAAGGTGTTCAGCATAACGTATCTGCAGATAGAGGTATGGTGATGATATCAGAGGGTGGAAATCTTAAGTCAACAACAACAACAACAACAACAACTACCCAGTATAGTCCCACAAGGTGGGGTCTGGGGAGGGTAATATGTAGACAAGCCTTACCCCTACCCAAAGGGTAGAGAGGCTGTTTCCAGTCGACCCTCGGCTTAGAAAAGGGAAGGGAAAGCAACAACAAAAACCAGAAATCTTAAGTCAGGCAGCTAAAAAGTTTTATTTGAAACAAGTACTTTATATTGCTGCCAGTTTTTGTGGCAAATATAGCTTCATTCATTTCATCCTGATCACTAAAGGTTTCTGGTATTCAAACCTCATAACTGAGTCTAGTTCGATCTAAGCTATGTGAGACTCTCATTACCTGCAAATTCTCGAAGGAAATTGTTCCAGTTTCTGGCCAAGTGCTTGATGGTCTGCTATTTTCAATCACAAGAGGTGCTTCACTGGCAAGGTTTGAATACTGGAGAATCCTTTCAACTGATATCATTTTGTTTTCAGCATTACAAATATTCCATATTACTGAAGCTTGTAATACATTCAGATTGATTCCATATGTTACTGCCAATCCTGCAATGCCTGTAGAATATAAAGCGACATCAGTTTTGTGCTTTTGATGTCTTGGTTTCCTACTTGTTCTCTACATTAACAACATTAAGGAAAAACAATTTCTGATACTTACTTGGATTTATAATTCCTTCAGGGAGTGTGACTAGCAGAACAAGGGAGAAGGCAAAAACAAAATTAGATAGCTGGTTCAGTCTAAAAGAAAGCCATTCCATTGCTGATACATTGTGGAACCATGGCCTTGAATGACCATCTATGAGACAAAGGTTTGCAAGAGCAAAGCGATCTTTTTGGTTGAAAGCACGAATGGTTGCTGCTCCTGCGAGTGATTCTGCAAAGTGATGGAGGATCGGAGCTCTTTGAACTCCAGATAAACGAGCAAGCTCTCTTGCAGTTGGTATGTAGTATTGCTGGCATTTTTAACAATAATATCTTAAAATAACATTTTACAAAAACTAGAAAGAAAATCTTTGAAATCTTCAACAAACATAAGGTTTGCTCATCCTTTGATCTTTAAATATAATTTATTAATATTTTCCCAAACTTCACTTGATCATGTATACAAGAACTTTTCTACAAGGTGGCTAGATGAGAACTTATTATTTTAGCAGCAAACTTGGTGGCCTCCCCTAACTTGGCCGCTAGAGTTCTTTGCCCAAAACAAACCAGAAACTTCTTGTTTTAATATATTTAGCATTTAGAAATCTAAAACATGTACATCTTACTTACCTGGTACCAAACGCAGACTGCTGTAACTGGAATAAAGATGACAAATACTTCCCAAGCGACCTGTGACATGACTGCAATTGTCCCAAGAAGCTGAATTATGGAGAAGGCGCACCAGCCCAACTTGGTTGCCATTTCCAAGTCTAGAACACTTTGGTCTGTGGATACCTGTTCATGTAATAATATGTTCTTGAGTGATTGATCCAATGGAATTGCATCAATGAAGAAACTGACTTTCAGCCTTAAGTTCTTTAGGTTATGGCTAGATTTCGGTCACTGTGTTTTTGTCATGGTATTATCTTGATTGTCTTATTCTGATACTTTTCTGTGGATTAACTTGTGAGTTACACATTCAGATACCACATGACTGTACAGTGAAAGAGCCTACTTGCTTTATGCAGTTATGAAATATAACTGATATGTATCCCCTGACTTATTAATTAATATCCGTCTTTGACCAGTTTCTCCTTCTCAGAGGCAAATTGCAGTTGTGGAAAAACAAAGAAGAGTTGTTATCATGTCTGGTTTCTTACTAGTTACTTCTTTTTAACGTGTTTCAGGGATCTAATGGTGAAGTACTTAGCTTAATCCACACATCTTCAGATCAAGGGAAGTATACTATAGCTGATCTGCTGTCCCCTTGTCCAATCCCAATCAGCTAAATTGAGTTACTTACGCGGTTTAAGATTCTTCCAGCAGGAGTAGAGTCGAAGAAGGACATAGGAGCCCGAAGGATGCTGTGCAGCATGTTGCTGAAGAGCTTTTCTGCTGTTCGAAGGCCTGTTATAGCGACAAATGATGACCGGACTAGAACGCAAAGGGAACTTCCAACAGAGAGCAGCACATAGACAAAAAGTATGAAGTTCATCTTCTCAGCTATTGGTGCTGCATCACCTGTGGGACATGACCATGCCATCCAGTAGTTGCTGGCTATCTGAAGAACTTGAAATGATGATTGTGCAAGAAGAATT
This sequence comes from Nicotiana noctiflora, assembly GCA_032618575.1. Classification (NCBI taxonomy): domain Eukaryota; kingdom Viridiplantae; phylum Streptophyta; class Magnoliopsida; order Solanales; family Solanaceae; genus Nicotiana; species Nicotiana noctiflora. The sequence continues at coordinate 31,393 of JASVEL010013866.1, forward strand.
ATTGGAACAAAGGCACCACCTTTCACAATGGTCAAGTAAGAAAAATAAACTTCTTTTCCAATGCTTCCTTTTTCTCTCTCCTCATCCTGCACAAGTCTGCCATCCTTTTCTGTTATCTCTACGCAGAGATTGTGTTCTGAATCCTGTTTTGTGACTGGAAATTCTGCATTTGTGTTACTTTCTGTATCAACCTCACCATCAGTAATTGCATGTTCAGATACTCTACTTGAGCTTTCAACTGTTAAAATTGAATCTAAAGCCTGGTTATGTGCTCCGACTAGAACTTCAAATCCAATATTTTGTTTCAATAGTTCTTCAAAAGTACCAGCTTGTGCAATTCTTCCATTTTGCATCACCTGTCGATATTAAGGAGTTAGATATTTGAATTTCAATTTTTCAACTCATAGTTTGAGTGTTGTTCAAAATTCTAGAAATCTTAAGATGCATCAAGTATCTTCTATACGAGTCTTGGTATTATTATTCAAAAGAGTCCCTATTATTGTTTACTATTGGCATCCTAAATAAACCCCCAAATACTTGGAAAGGTCTAACAAATTCAAGCTTGTTTGCACAGTGCAACATGTATACATTTTATCAAGGAGTAGAACTTTTTGTTTCGGGATTTTCTTGAGTTTGAAAATGACTGTCCCAATTTTTCTTCTTGGCCCATAATAAAAAGCCTGCATTCTTAGGATTACAAGGTCTATTCGAATATGAAATACCTTCTTGAAGGGACTTTGATGTGTTCATATAGACAAGTATATATAACTAAAGCTCGCGAAATTCTTTTATCTGATTCATTTTCAGAGTCGCTGTATAGGCAGGTCATTGTTTTGTGTTGGTGATACCTGATTCATAAATTATGCAGATGCTCTCTCAGTTAAATGACATTAATTGGGTGCGCAATAATGGAACAAATTGAAACTTATGCTGTTTTCCTGCATACCATAATGAGATCTGCTGCAGGAAGAAACTCAACTTGGTGTGTAATATAAAGTATTGTCTTGTCTTTGAGAACGCCCATCAAGCACTCCTGCACCATGAAGAATTTGTAAGTATCAGTACTTAAATACTATAACATTAGCTCGCACCAGATGGTGGATAATGAGGTTTGAAAACTAGAATTACTATTTGATAGACATGCTTAAAAACCCACCTGAAAGAGGTGGGTGCCTGTGTGAGCATCAACAGCACTGAAAGGGTCATCAAGCAGATATATATCAGCATCTTGGTAAACTGCACGAGCAATTTGTATTCTCTGCTTCTGACCTCCGCTCATATTTATCCCTCTTTCTCCTATTTCTGTAAGATCACCAGCAGAGAATAGTTCAAAATCTTTTTTCAGAGCACATGCTTCAACCGTTCTGTCATACTTAACGCTGTCATAAGGTTTTCCAAATAAAATATTCTCCTTGATATTTCCAGTCAATATCCAAGGAGACTGAGGAACATATGCCACTTCACCGCTGATCTTCACAATCCCTGACAGTTTTGGAATCTCTCCTAATACACAAGAGAGCAAGCTTGACTTCCCTGATCCAACAGTGCCACAAATTGCCACCTTCATTCCCCTCATAGCTTGTAATTCTATTCCATCAAGGGTCGGGGTTCTTGATTTTGTATCCCAGCTGAATTTTCCACTCTTTATCTCAACCCCAACTTGCGTTTCATGTTTGGGAACAAATTCAACTGCATCAGGTTTAATCTCATCTTCCTGTAGGAAGGAAGCAATCCTATCAGCAGAAACTTTTGCTTGTGCTATCACATTTAGCAAATCTGGCAAATTGAATATAGGATCTTGAAGCATCCGAAATGTAGCCAATGCAGATAAGACCCGCCCTGCAGTCAGTGGAATGCCCATCATAACACATCCGGAGAAAGTTGCCACTGAAATAAATGTAGGTGATCCCCAGAAGATAAAAGCAGTTAGGGCTGACAATCTTAGTGACTGCCATAGCCAATTATGTTCCACTTTTCTTAAGATTTCCAGCTTCTGGAGATAATAACTATCCCATGCCTGAAGTTTGATAGTCTTCATATTTCGAAGAATCTCTGAGGTGGATTTCATTCTTTCATCCTTGGATTCCATTATCTTAGTTTGATAACCCTTTTGGATCCTAGTCAGGGGTATGTTTCCAGTCATCACTATCAGAGTTGCTCCTAATGCAACAAGTGCCCCCTTTCCTAGATTCATGTGTAAAATATAGACTGCCAATGATATCTGGATGGGTAGCATCCATATTGTGTTAAGGTACCATATAAAATCCGTAATCCTTTGGACATCTACGCTCATGTAGTTGATTATCTCTCCGCTGGTGTAGCTTTGGCGTGATTGACTTGATAAAAGCAGGCCCTTTTGGTAAATGTGAGATATCAGAGCTGCTCTGAGCCGAAGGCCCAACTGTCGAGCTCCAAATATCCACTGCCTTTGTGCTATTGTCTCAACCATTTTTGCACCAAGAAAGGCTAGTGCAAGAAGATAGCCACTTCTTAACCCCCGAAGTTTCTTTTCATTGAGAAAATTTACAAAGTCATCTATGAGGTAGGGACCTACATAAGATGATCCTGCACTAATAACTGCAAAGAGTGCATTGATTGCTGCTTTTTTCCTTGCAAATACATAAATGGCCTTATAGATAGATGGTTTTGTGGTTCCGTCCTTTTCCTTTATGTACTTCAGGCTTTCATCAAAGGAATCAGATAGAAATCTTGCAGAGTCCCTGAAGTCGACATCTGGGACTTCATCCTGGTCAAGGGGCTTCTTGACTCCAACTTCAAATAGTGGGTTAAGCCAAGAGAAGGTGATCAGTTGGATAAGAGTAGCTTTTCCATATGGACTGTCCCTTTTAGCATCTGAATGCTTTTCATTCTTTCCATTTAGAAGTGGTTCAGTTGTGCTGTCTGAGATGTCAAGAACTATGCCTGTCTTCCCTCTGATAGAGATCACCAGAAGACAGGCAGATGCAATAAGACCAAGGATATCCACATAGTCAGAAAGTCCGAGTTGTTCGTCACTTGTGATGACAAAGTGGGCATCCAGAGTTACACGAGCAAGAGACAGAAAGAAGCTGGAAATCCACCAGATTCTAAGGACCCAAGGAAACTTGATGTAATTCCTATGTCGAGTTCTGCAGAGCACGACAAATGAGGCTGCCCATGATGTTGATTGCAGAATCTCAGATGAAAGAACTGGAAATTTGAATTGGCAGTGAGCACCGTTTCTCTTTTGCAGCATTAAGAGCATTATGAGATGAGTGCTCAATAACGTAGTCGTGCAAATAATGCTAAATATGTAAGAAACATGGGCTTTTGTTCCAAAAGTGTACTTCTCGACAGTCATTGCCTTCTTTCTGAATTTGCATAGGAGTGAATCCACCAGTAAGATTCCTAGGAATCCAAGTAGGACAATGATACTGGCGTCCTCCCACAAGCAGCGCGACGTTGGCTGCACCCATGCAATCTTTAATTCAGGGGAATTTACATCTGCCACTGATCAAAACAAGAAACATTATGTCATCAAATTAAAGGATTCACCAACTAGCATCTCTTCTCTGCAGTCCATACGAAAATTTCATCAATTTCTATTCATCATTATTCAGATAAATATACTTCCTTTACGTATACCTTAAACAGAAGAGAGATTAATGTATTCATGAATTTTACTGCTTTTACATTTAGACTATACAATGCAGCTTCTTGATTTTGTCGATCTTATCTCATCAGGTAGAACGAAAGTGCTAATACTCATATGGTCATGCATCTTCTTTACTACTTTGTTTGAGTCTAGCTTGCATGCTAATGTTCATTATAATTTGTTAGGGAGAGGGCATAAGATCAATACGAGGTCGACTTTCCAAAAACGTGTCAGTGGCACCTAAGGGTATAGCCTAGTGGGTCAACGAAATGGGTAAAAACCATTAAAGACTAGGGTTCAAGTCCAATCAGAGACACAAAATGCTATATAATTTCTTCATAGTTGTCTCGTAGTGAATCTACCATTCCCAAACCTTATGTTATTCTAATTGTCCTAATGCAGCTCAGCATACAGATTTATATGGCTCTTGTTTTGTTGAACAACTTTTTTTGAATGGCATTTGCGAGTGATTTGTTCCATCACCTTGGAAAATTTAAGAAATGCTCTGAGTGGTTGTTTTTTTTTTTTTTTAATGTTTTCTTTCTCTATTGGAAAGAGCCTCTCTGCCATGTCGGGTAGGGGTAAGCCCTGCGTACATATTACCCTCCCCAGACCCCACCCTGTGGGACTATACTGGGTAGCTGCTTTTCTTTCATTGAAGATCTAGAGTTTATAATTATGGTTTTATTGAAAACAGATAAATATATTGCTGGGTGGAGTAACTAGATTGTGTAATGGCACAAGGCCGTTTTTTACAGCTTGTTTTGGTAATCCAACCATTCAGCTAAATCTAGAATATGTAAACAGAAAAGAGGCAGAAGTTGAATAAATCAGTAAAAGAAAACACAAACTAGATCTGGAAATGTAGCTGTCATTGAAGTGAGAAAATAAACATGGAAAAGGTATAACTCCACGCGTTATTTTGAATAAAATGCAGGGCACTCTCTGATATAATTTTGTTATGAGCAATGGCGTGTCCAAGATTTAGACATGAGTTCTAGTGTAAGATGTAGGTTATATATCTATGCTTTTTCGTCACTGGTTCTGACAGTAGATGGAATTATTTTAAGGTATAATCTAATCTTGTTCTGTACTTGTAATTATTAAAAGATATACATTAAGGTTATCTTTTGAACAATGTATGTAATAAGTCTGACACATTCTAAATTTACTGTCAATCTGTATCAAGCTCGATATTAGGAATCTCTAACGAATCTTACCAGATCTAGATTTGAAAATGGTATAGATAATAATGTCGTTCATTTGTCTGGCTCCTATGCTGTCTTCTCAATATTTTCACATTTTCTTCAACTTTTCGTTTTTCACTCACTCTCGAATAACTTACTCTTTTTTTCTTCTTTTTAATAATTGTTGTGTTACTTGCACATTGACTAATTCGTTCAGACGAATTTTTACCTCATATATCAAATGTTAACATCTTGCTTATTTTAAATAAATATCATTTAATAAAATTATATTCTATAGATACCTTTTAATGTTTATAACAAAATACCTAATTTTTGTTACATCATATCCCTAAGCCACTAAATCTGGTATTCAGTTACACTATTTTTTTTCTCTACTTTGATACATGTCAGTCTCTTCCCTTATTCCCTGAAAACACAATGCTCACATCACCTCTCTGCGCCAAAACCCCTCTTTGTTCTCTCTACAGAGAACTTCCCCTATCTCACACACTAACAGCTATGGGAATTATGATGGCCACTTAACATTGGCCATAATGGTTTTGCTCCAGCATCTCTGTAATACCATTTTCCAAGATAGTGATCGAATCTCAATGGCAAGTCATGAGATCGTAATTCTTAGGGGACAACAAAGAAGGCAGCGACGACAATTTATATGTACGCTTTTTTTCTTCTCATCCAATGATGATGTTCCTGCTTTCATTCAAGAACGATTTGTCTTCATTCGCGAGGGTTTTTGTTGACGTGGATTCGCCAAAAATTAGGGTTTGTTCTTGAACAAAGACGTCAGAGTTTGGGGTTGAGCAACTTGATTTTCTGTTATTATATTTTAATATATTTTCATAGTACCACATTGTATTTTTATGTATTTTATTGTATTTATTTTCTTTTTTTTTAAAATGTAATTCAATGTATCTTGCTGTATTCCGTGTATCTCATTGTATACTCTTTTTTTTCATTGTATTTCAATGTATCCCGATGTGTTCTATATATTTCATTGTATTCCCTGTCTCGTTACATACCATGAATGTATTCATATATTATTCATATGTATTATATAATATCTCTGAAGATTGGTATGTTTTTGGGGTATTTTTTAGTTGAAAATCTTTTTATAACTGGAAATACTAATTTTGTGTTTTATAATTGAGTTTGTTGAGTTATACTAGGAGTCTATCATGTTCAATGATTCACTTTCCGTTTAAAAATAGTGTAATCCCCTATTTCATGCCGTGAATACAGTCAAATACAATAATCTGTCCAACTGACACTCGAATACAACAACTTATTCGCCGGACTTCCTGATTCACGCCTATTTTACTACTGTATCATAAATACAGTAGCTGAAATACATCTAATACATCTTATAACAATAAAAAATATTAAAATGTTATACGAGTTCAATCAATGTGCTTTATTTTATTGTTCTCATTGCTCGATCAACAAGAGGAATCCGAAGAAATTTTTCGCTTTTCTTACTGCCTTTATCAGTACCCTAGAGTTATAATAGGCCTATAAGTCACCGTAGAGTTACAATAAGTGACGGATAAATTTGTCAATTGTCATAAGACAAACCTACTATAAAAGACAAAGCACTATGATACAATACTAATTGTTCTTATAACCTTACCCTTTCAATCACGTATCTATAGTGCCAATCCGTATCTATGTAAAAAAAAATTCTTTTATTTTTGTCTTTCTTCTTGAATAGACAATGACTTAATACAGCTTCCTCTTATTCTCCCTTTGATTAGTGCGAGTTTTGTATACACATATACGGGAAAAACTATAATATATACTAACTTTAACGTACTAACTTTAATACCTGAATTTGCCTCTATATGGTACAATGCATTTAATGAAAGATGAAAACTAACCAATTTAGAAGAGACAAAGTAAATGCTAAAACCGCATCTCATAACCTGGTGCCCTTCATTAACCATAGTCGTGTAATAGAGAAGAGTTCACAAAAGTCACATGTCATGCATGTTACTATTAATTTGGTATAAACATAGGGCGCAGGTAAATTTTTAATATATATTTATATGCTGAAACTTATACATACATACACAGTGGCGAAGCCACATGGTCATAAGAGTGATTAATTGATCACCTTTTATTGAAAAATTATACTATATCTATAGGTAAAATATTACGTTTTAGAGGTATATAACACACATTGAATACACTTTGTCGTGAATCTTTTTTTTATATTTTTCAAATTTGAATACCCTTGGAAAATTCCTAATTTCGCCGCTGTACATACATGTGTGTGTGAACTGGTAACAATGGAGAGTTTGGCTTGTACGTAAACTTTCATGCAGTTGAAAACTTAGAAATTCTTCTGGATTTGGAATACTAAAAAAGTCAATGAAATAAAACATAGAACTATGTAGGTCGCAAGAAAAAAGAGAGAGGAGAAAGAGCTTACTTGCTGTATAAAGGAGGTTGGAGATAGATTCTAACACCATTGTTGCCTTCTCCACTACTCTCTCTTCACTCGTTGAAGAGAGATGTTTTGAAACTCTGAGATCCAATTAGCTACCTTTTAAAAGAAAATATGCCTCCAGCCACTTATTATATTGGAGTATTTTATTTATACTTAATACTCCACGGTTGAAAAGAATTTCTACTTTCCGAGGTCACTTAAAAGATATTTTAAATTGTAGACAAATTCAATTTTTTTTAGGATTTGGTATTTGTTAATTTTTTGTAATTCATATTTAAATAAAATTTATAGTAATTCATATAGAATAGATTTCTCAGTTTCTAGTTAAAGTAGGTTTCACACTAGCTATTTTCTGAAGTAGATAACTGTGGAGAAAATTAAAAGATGAACTTTTTAAGTCAATTATTCTTTTTTGGAGTATTTGTTTCCTTCAAAAGGTTACCGTCTTTTTTTTTGTTTCCCATCTGGTGTCCGGTACCTGCATTGGAGTCTCGGGGGTAGCGTTGCCTACCAAGGATTTTTCCATACCCAAGGCTCGAACTTGAGACCTTTGGTTAAGGGAGGAGCAGCCAGGTGAGATCAATTTTAAGATGAAAAATAAGATAAATAATATGTAGAACAGATTAAATAACACCGATAATGTAAAAGTTCATTATACTCATATGTACATAAATTAAATTCAAAGTTATATTGGATTAAGATCCACATCACAATATTAAATGATGTGGGGGTGGAGGGGAAGTTCAATTAGGATCAAGAAAAAGAAATTAAAGAGTACTACAAGATGTCGTCTTACATATGGCATTTTGTTGGTATATATTAGCGTTAAGGTTATCATTAGATGTAAAGAGTTAGAGGTTATCACGTGATGGTTTATCTATTTTATTCTTTAAAAGAATACTCGTTTTTGGTCGTTTTCGATCCATTGCTCTTTTATCTGATACCTTAATTAAAGTAACATAAATTTTGTATATCTTAAGACATGATGCAATAATAAATACTTTCCACCATCTCTATTTACATGATTTTGTTTAAAATTAAATTATTTCAAAATAAAAAAATATGACATTCTCTTTTAGGATCAGATTACAGTAGTGTTTAAAGTTAAATTGTATGACATTATTTTTTAAATAAACTAAAAAATTATGATACGTATAAGGTATGATTATAATGATTTAATCATAGATATTATAAATACTATGCACAAAGAATAACTTCCTACCATTCAAAAGTAAAAATTGCTCTTTCTCCTCCCCTTCTCCTCCTTCTCTTCTCCTTCTTCAATACTACAGTTCTTGCTCTTCACTGTAGTTAGTGTTGAGATAAGCTTTTACAAATAAAATATGAGATTAAAACTTGCTAGTTTTATGCTTTGCGGTAACTGAAAAAGATAGATTTTCTAGATTTAGCTTAGCACGATATGTAATCGCCGGATTTTGATTGACCATTCTAACAAATTGTAACGGAAAATAATATGTAGCTACTTAAACATGATATTTCAAGATTATCCGCCAAAAATTGCTAGATATTTTCATGTAATTCCTTTGATGAATGTACAAGAAACAGTACAAGAAATGAAAGACAAAAACTTCAGCTCAAGAGTTGAAGTTTCCTAGTTACAACATAAAAACTTCAGCTCTAGAGCTGAAGTTTTTATTTTATAACTGGCAAACTTCAGCTGTAGAGCTGAAGTTTTTATTTTATAACTAGCAAACTTCAGCTGTAGTGCTGAAGTTTTTCGGTTACAAAGGCAAATATTTCAGCTCTAGAGCTGAAGTTTTTCAGTACAAAAGAAAAACATCAATTCTAGCGCTTAAGTTTTTATTTTATAACTAAAAAACTTAAGCGCTAGAGCCTATGTTTTTATTTTATATATAACTGGAAAACTTAAGGTGGAAAACTGCTTAAGTTTTTATTTTATAACTAGAAAACTTAAGCTCTAGAGCTTAAGTTTTCTGGTTACAAAGACAAAAAATTTTCAGTACAAAAGAAAACTTCAGCCCCGTGGGCTGAAGTTATGTAAAAAAACGGGTACACTTGCAATATTTTTTTGTAAAGCAGGCACAAATTAAAATATAGCACAAAAAATAAGTATAAATGCAAATGCCCCGTTCAAAAGGTGACGAATTGGAGATCCTTAGGCTCTCCGGTCCAATGAGACATTCATTAATCGTGGCAATAATAAATATTTTGTATTAAACTTTTATATATTGGCAAACATATAAAGAATGTTACATTATCATATTAATAGTTAGTACATATTAAATAGATTAATTCTTAAGAAAAATATGAGTTTAGACTATAAGTATTGAATTTGACTGAACCTATATATTAAACTCTAATTCCCCCCTCTTTAGAAGTATTGATAATATGGTAAATATATACAAAATAAAAAGGCCAAATAATTAGACAGTCCGCTTTAACTTGTGCAGAATCTTTATTTGGACATGTTAAACTTGGGTGTTTCCTATTAGATACCTAAAGTATATAAAAGGTGTGCCTATTGAGTACCTTACAAACACTCATTTATAAAAATTGAGCGCGTGAAAATTATACAGAATTATGTGACTAAAACATCGAATGAAAGACCAACACATACAACTGCTTCTAATCAATAATCATCTTCAATGAAACTCTGTTGAGAATAAGAACTATTCGAAATATTGAGTGAGAAATAAGAAAAAATGGATTTGCTAGGAGGAAATAAAGAATAGAAAAGTATGATTTAGCACATATTCACGCGCCTATGAAAAGGTGAGAAATACATTTTTTTTCCAAGGTAGCTAATTGTGTTTAATAGGCACACAATAAGTATAATATTGTATGCGGAGAAATCGAAAGGTCCAATTTTCTCGTCGTTAGTTCATTTTGAAAGATCATTTCAAGGCCGAGGTTGCGAAGATGTGACCAAGCTCTATCCCTCGAGGCTTGTCGATGCCCGACCTAATGACGATCAAGGGAATGAGGAGTTCCCAAGGCGTGCAGCTAGCACTGGTAGAGCCTAGTGTCATTTAGTTGTCTCATCCCCCTATCTTTGTAATTAATGCTTTTGTACTGTGTTAGGATTCCCCTCATATATAAAGGGGATCATTGATACCTTGTAAGGGTTGCCTTTTCTCCACTCCAACTATTCTATACGAAATATACAAAACTCTCTCTTTTCTCTCTAACATACTCTCTCGATAGTATTGCTCCTATTTATTATTTTTATACTTGTTCTTCATTTATCGCATATCATTGGCCATAAAGAGTCTCCCTCGATTATTTTGTAACTGTTAGCCCTTCCTCGAGTATCCTTAATGGCTCGAGCCCAAGCCCAGGAATCGCCTCGAGGCCTCGTATCAGTCAGTCTGATGCCCCACCGGTCTAACCATCGGTTTGATTATAACTCTGATTTTGCTCGCATTTCGTCTTTAAACTTCATACACCTAATATCAACTGCTTAGCAAATAGGATAAAAATAGATCACATATTTTTAGAGTTCAATCAATAAATTTAATTATTATTATTATTTTACCGGTAAACAATTTCATGTATCTAATAAGAACCAGTAGTACCTATTATTAAGGTATGTAGATGAAAAGTCGTGACAAGTTAAGAGGGCTCTCATGTGTTCAGACAAATAAAATAATACATACAAATTGATACATGGGTAAAAAGTAAGGGAAAGGTATTCAAGTGGCTACAATTGAAACAAGCTAAAAGTTTGGCTATAGATTAAGTGTACGACATTATCATCCCACTATATTTTGCTGACATGATAAGATAATTTTTTGAGAAAAATAAGTGACTGGCTTCTGAGTTTTATTAGACTTATGTGGGAATTTCTGTGTCGCTACCAACTTTGGCTCTGATCATTTTTACACCTTTATTTTTCTTGTCTTTTTGTGTAAAGTAAAGCAAGATGTGAAAAAGGAGAATGTGGGCACTGGATATCATTATTAGGAAAAGGATGCTTGGTTTCGTAATACACTATAATAAAGTGAGATATGGACACTTTCTATACAATTTTCATTTTTTGTTTTCTATGTAATATTATTGATAACATTATTTTATGAAAATAGGAAACACCTTATTATATATAGCAAAATGAAATATGTTGTTATAGCAAAATTGTTTACGTGTGACCTATATGTCATAAGTTCAAAATATTGCGCCCCCAGCCTTCCAACGGGAAAGACTTCAACATAAAAATAAATTTTCGTTCTTCCTGTTCCCGCGGCAGACGTATGCTCGGTTGAATTTGGATTTAGAAAGGATCAGCAGCGGTGCATATATGATATTTTAAGGATCATATTGGACTAGACTATTCCTTATGTAGATGTAGTGGATAAGCTCTCCGTGTTGGGATAGGCGTTCGGATTTCCACAGCTATTCTAATAAGAGCGTGCTCAATCCAACCATTGCACGTTCCCCCTTTGGCTAAACCACCACTTCAGGCTAACCCTTTTGCCTGGCTGGCACTTACTCAAGTTAGATGAGTTTTGCGCTCTCTCAAAACGCCTGCACCTTTCAACATCAGAAAAGGCTTCTCTTCATCACGAGACTGATCGGATCTGCCGTAGACAAGCCTGCGAGTGTTGTCAGTCACGGTAGACCGTCTACATCACTGCTTTTTTTAATAGTTGGAAGTGAGGTTGTCTCCTGGTGATTTTCTTTTCTTATTCTTTAGGGGACACTCATTTTGAGTTTCACTTGTTTCGTCATTGCTCTTTAAAACTTTTTTCCCAGTGAAACATGAATTTGGTAAAGGCCAGGGAGATGTATGAATAAGCAATTATTAAAATATTTAGATGAAAAGTCGTGACAATTTATGAGGACTCTCTATGTATTCAGCCTCTCTACCCTTTCGGGT
>JASVEL010013867.1:0-18371 GCA_032618575.1 Nicotiana noctiflora
AGGCCTGTGTACGTATTACCCTCCCCAGACCCCACTTTGTGGGAACATACTGGGTAGTTGTTGTTGTTGTTCTCTATGTATTCAGCCAAATAAGAATAAGAATAATACATACAAATTGAGAAATGGATACAAAGTAAGGGAAAGGTATTCAAGTGACTATAATTGAAACAAGCTAAAAGTTTGGCTATAGAGAGCATGGACATAAGAATTGTGAATTCCAGAAAAGCAATTGAAATTGTTATTTAAAAATTAAATTTGTGTTTGGATATGAATACAATATGAAATATTTTTGAATGTTTGTGAGAAATCGGAAGTGAAAACTTTGAAAAAGCTTTTAGGAGTTTTTCAAATTCCTGTAAAATTTTAAAATTCTGACTTCAAGTGAAACTTAAAATTTTCATGATCAAACACTAATCCCTAAAAAGCAAAAACATTTCGGAAAAAGTATCTTTTCTAATTGCCAACCCACTATATTTGCTGACATGATAAGACAATTTTTTTTTTTTTAAAAGTGGTGACTAGTGTCTGAGTTTTATTAGAGTTAATGGCCAAACTATCAAAAACTATTTTTTAAAGTATTTTTCGAAAAAATATTTTTGCAAAGTAGCATTTTATGTTTGTCCAATTCATTAAATAGTGTTTTTTGCAACCAAATTATATTTGGCAAAGAATTTCAAAAATTATTTCTGACTATCAAATTACGCAAAAGGACCGTAAGGGTTTAGTTTGCAATTAGTATTATTTAAAAAGATAAATAAATTTAAATTTTTATTATAATAAAATATAATTTTAAACTTTCAATCAATATAAAATACAGTTATTCCAACAGGATAATATTGGGGTATCTAGTATTACTCATTATTTAAATGATAATTTAAATATATCAAATTATATTACTCAATATTCATTAAAAATTTACTCTTATAAATCACTATATCACAGAAGAGATATATTTATAGCAGAAAGAATATGCCAACGAGAAGTAGGTGAAAGAGAATAAAAAATATGATAGAATAAAATAGAAAAGAAACATATGGTAAAAAGAGAAAAAGAAAATAGAAATTTAAATTTATAAGGGATAATAAGAGAAATATAAATTTAATGTAAGGATCTTTTAATCGTAAATAAATTAATTTTTTATTTTTTTTTGGAAAAAGTTAGAATTTGTTGTTTTTTCTAGAAGAACAAAAATTATTACTGAAAAGTATTTTTTATTTTGGCTAAATATTTAAATTTTCCAAAAAGTTCTTATTTACAAAAAAGAAAAAAAAAAAAAAGACTACTTCCCAGACGCTTGCCAAACAGACGCTTAGGTGGGAATGTTTGTGTCGTTACCAACTTTGGTTCTCAACATTTTTACACCTTTACTTTTGTTGTCTTTTTCTGTAAAGTAAAGCAAGATATGAAAAAGGAGACTGTGGGCGATATCATTGTTAGGAAAAGGATGTAGAGTTTCATAATACAATAAAATAAAGCGATATATGACCACTTACTTTATAATATTCATTTTTGGGTTTCTTTGTAATATTATTTGAAAGTGCAAGAGGGGAGTAAATTGTAAACTTAAAATTAGTTGCTTATAAGTTGACTTAAAACTTGAGTAGTCGGCTGAATATGATAATTTAGCAAATATGATAACAGAAAGTAAAATGCAGAAAATAATTGCAGGAACTAAAAACACATGAATTTTCGACTGGTTCAGATTCAGTGTGAATCATAGTCCAGTTCTCTTGAGTTGTAAGGGAGTTCTCTTTAGTAAATGAGTTTCTTCCGAATACAGATGTGGTGTATATCTCTTAGTTTCTCTAGCACTCGAGGATCAGCCGTTTTCCTTAGTATGTCGAGGGTAGATTAATAAATGACTGCTTTAGCTCTATCGACAGAGGCAATACAATGTCACCAATTGTGTACTCTCTTTCTATCCCTCACTTGTTACACATTGATCTTAGTGAACTACAATGCTTGTTTGTAGTTGAATAAAGAGAGTGATTTGGTTTGATCAAAATATATCGAAACTAGGGTTTACAAAGGTGTATAAATACTTTGATGAGAGGTAGAGACTTGATAATCCAAGAGATTTGATCCATGGAAAGAATTGATTCTTTCCAAGAATAAGAAATGAGTCGTTGCTTCTCTTGATTGATTTCCTTCGGTAGATGATTGCTTCACTTGATTTCTCCTTGATTGTTGGATCTTTCAAATGTGGTCGCTTCCCAGATCTTCTTGTATCATTTAGTCTTTCGTGATTTTGCCCATGATTCGTGCATTTGTCCAAGGCTTATTTGATTTTCTCCAGCTCACCTAATTATTGTTATTTCTGATTGGTTCGTTGATTAGATTGCGCCCAAATTTACGAGACCAATCCAGATTTGCTGATCGCATGCTGATTGATTTCTTTCCTTGTACATCATGAACCATTCCAGCAGTCTTCTTTACTTCTTGAACTTAATTTCCTGCACATGTATATTATTTGCATCATTAAACTATGATCTAACAATCTTCCATTTTTTGGTGATGGCAACAAAATATAATAAGGAAAATAAGTAAACACCAGTCGACTTCCCTGTGTTTTACTAGTCGACGTGACTCCCCCTTAATGTATGCAGCCGACTTGACCTCTCCATGACTCTCCCCCTCAATGTGTGCAGTCGACTTGACCTGTTCATGACTCTCCCCTCAATGTGTGCGGTCGATTTGTATCGACTTATACTTGTACATGACTTGTACCGACTTGTACCTGTACAATATACCATATATGCACATATAGAATGTGTGCAGTACACAAATACGTATAGATACATAGTTGACTTGTACCTGTACACATACACATAATATAGAAGGAATAACATATTTTTTCTCTCCTTTTTTATCATCAGCAAAGAAGGATTAGAAACATAAATAACAGTAAGGCATAAGACATAAAGAGAACATCCAGCGGCTGGTGAAACAGCCCACAATAGAAAAACAATAGAATTATCCAAGGGCTTAAACCACAGCCCACAATACCACCAAAACAGGTTGTAAAAAAATAGTCTTGAAAAACATCCACACTAGCAGCGCAGGAAGTAGGTAAGGTTGTTGTAGATGGCTTCCTTTAAATGTTCGAAGCTAGTATTTGCAGTGATAGTATTTTTCCTTGCTCTATGAACAACAACTTTGATTTATGACACATCAGACCCTGTTTCCTTTGAAATAGCAAGAATGTCACCCACAGTGGACTGAGTGGCAGCAAGAAGATTCTTGATGTCAGAGAGTTTGGAGTCAATAGAACTAAGCTTCTCACTAAGCTCAGAACTATCAAGAGTAGGAAGAGGAACAATTGATGAATGTTTGGTTTTTATGGGGACATACTTTGCTTCACTCTCACCCTTCTTAACCCAGGAGCCCTTGATGCTCATATAGTCTATCCTAGCAAAAGATCTAGAATTTTAGGACTTGGAGACAATAATGAAGTGATAGTTGGATAGAGAAATTTGATGGGCTTCCAGAATATGAGTAATTGCCATGCCATAGTGTACACTAGTGGGATCTTCGGCACTTTCTATCATAAAATTGATGACCCATCAGGAAAGCTTGAGTTTGAGTTTGGTGATGTGGCGGTAGACAAAGAATGTATCCCTCTGAGCGAAAGTTGAAAAGAAACCAGTATAGGGACGCATGGTGGTTGCCACAATATGGGCCAGAACCCGGGTTTCAAAACTTATATCACTGGGCCCCAATTAGTTTGGGATATTTTCACAGGGACATTCAATAATGCACTGTTTGGATTGGTCAAAAGAAATTTCAAAATTCTCAGGCCAGATATTTTTAAAAAGAGTAGGGAAAGCAGAACATCTATATTGGAAAAGAGAGTCAAACAAGGCACAATGAAGAACAATGCGCTTACCTAGTACAAGATTCTAGCCTATCTGGTTTACTGGAGTGAAGATTTGCATAAAACATTTTGACCAGTGGTTCATATACCATAAGCTGAGGAGTAGAGAGGAATTTTCCCCACCTTTGATAAACAAAGAGTTCTTTAACCTTATAGTTGAGGGCTTCCATATCATCAAGATCCACGATTCTTCCATTGGCGATGGGCTTGTCCGTAAGAGTGATGAAATGGTCCCTATTTGGGGTATCCCAAAAATTTAGGTCAGACTCGAGTGAGAGAGAGAAATCAACTTTTGATTTCTTTTGGGTGGATGAAAGGGGAGTATCTTCCATGGGTCATTTGTCTAAAGCTTTCTCTCCTATAAGTTGGGAGTGTTTAGAGAAATCACCCTCCGATGAGGCGAAACCTTCAGAGTGATCAGACCGCAGGTCTACTTGCTCAGGAGACGCAGAAGGGGTTTTTGCCTTAGAGCGGGTACCTTTTCTGGCGGAGGTAGAGAGATTCTTGGAGTGTTTGAAGAAGAGGGGATTTGCTCGAGGTTTTGGAGAGAAGATGGAGATGAGAGGACTGAAAGGCTTTTATAACTTAAGAAGAGGGTTTTGATGGTTGAGTACAGAAAAGGAAAAGTTGTCAGTTGAGAAGACGTGATAATTGGATTTTCATCTGCATACTGAGAACTGATGTGAACGAAGTGAGAAGAGAGGGAAAAAATTAGAGGCGTAATTAATGAGTGGGAAAAAGAAAATTATAGCACTTAAAAAGATTTGAGCACATAGGTCCTAAGAGTTGACAAGCAAGTCATTTTCTCAAAGTGCACAATCTTTCTTCTACTAAGGGTTTAGTAAAAATATCGGCTAATTGAGCAGATGTGATAACAAATGCTATTTCTATATATCTCTTAAGAACATTATCTCTAATAAAATGATGTTTTATATCTATATGTTTTGCTCTAGAATGATGCACTGGATTTTTTGGAAGACAAATAATACTAGAATTATCACAGAAAATTTGTATAGGTTTAAACGAAAGCGCATAGTCACCCAATTGATAGGACATCCATAGTAGTTGTGCACAACATTGTCCAATAGCAATGTATTCAACTTCAGTAGTGGACACGGTGACTGATGCTTGTTTTTTACTGTTCCAGGATATTAATGCCTTTCCCAGTAATTGACAAGTGCCGCTTGTGCTCTTTCTATCTTCTTTATCGTCTGCAATATCAGCATCTAAAAAACCTTCTAAATTAAAAGAGTTAGAGCGAGGATACCATAATCCATGAGATACAGTTCCAATGAGATATCGAATGATTCTCTTTACAACGATTAAATGTGATTCCTTGGGAGCACACTAAAATCTGGCACATTTACATACGCTGAACATAATATCTGGTTGACTTGCTGTCAGATATAGCAGTGATCCAATCATTTTTCTGTATTTGGTATAGCATACATGGGAGAAAGATCAGATTGTACTTGCGTCCCGAGTGCTAAATGGATTCAATATGGTAAGTGACATAACGAGGGGAGAAATTATCTTGCATGTAAATGTTGCCGGGACCTTACAAGGCACCAGGTTCCATGTTATCGAGGGTGACATGAGGTAAAATGCCCTCCTCAGGAGGACGTAGATACACAATATGAGGGCAGTGCCTTTGACTTTCCATTAGATGATAAAGTTGCCAACAGAGGAAGGAGTGAAGACAATCCACGGAGAACAACATGGTACGAAAGAGATATTTGCAATCGAGGAAGTGGTGCCGGTACATGAACCTCTAACCTCAGAAATGTTGACCTCCAAAGGTAAGCATGTGGCTAAATAGTAGTAATGGCTCCGAGCATCAACATAAGCAAGATAACAGGTAACCGAAGGCGATGAAGGGAATTCCCCAGATCCTTAAATAACTATCTGTATAGCCTTGGGGCTATCTTTATTTTGAGTTTGAGCAGGCACTCACTTGACTACTAAGCCCATGGGCTACCCGAGTTCTAGAAAATCCTTACTCGGGGACTATTTGTAGTGCCTTAGGGCTATCTTTATTTCGAGTTTGAGCAAGCACTTACCCGACTACTAAGCCCAAGCGCTACCCGAGTTCGAGTAAATTCTGATTCAGGGACTATCTATAATAAAGATTTAGGGATATCTTTATTTTGACTTTGAACAAGCACTCACTCGGCTATTAAGCCCAAGGGCAACCCGAGTTTGAGAAAATTCTCACTCGGGAAAAATCTGTAACACCTTAGGGCTATCTTCATTTCAAGTTTGAGAAAGTATTCACTCGGCTAATAAGCCCGAGGAATACCCAAGTTTGAAAAAATTCTCACTGGAGGATTATCCACATAGCCTAAAAAGCAAACTCTATTTGAAATTTGAGGCCTTACTCTCACTCAACTCGGGCTCAGGAGTCTCCGCGTCCCGAGCTCACATCAAATCAATCTAAGATTTTTTCGAGGAGTGACAAAAAACCTTAAGAGGTGTTATATTAGTTGATTAAAACCTAAGGGTTTATAATGTTTCGAGTCCAGTATTAGGACTAATCATTATAATTATACACCCCGATTTCTCACATACAAAAGAAGAATGGAATTCAACACGAATTGAAGATAAAATAGAGACATTCTCATATAAACAAAAGATTTTTACCAATCCCACGAGGGCCCCTTACACGACAATAAAAAAGCAAAAACAACATCCAAGTACCTAATCTATTGTTGGGCGTATATCCTCAAGAGCGACATCTTCGAGAACCTCTTCCTCGGGGTCTCTATCTCGATCTTTGGAGAAAATTGTGTCTTGGTGAAAAATATGGCGAGTGTGGGTCTTGTCAGCACTACTACTGTGAATCCACTTCCTGAGATATTGTAATGGTGTGGGATGCAAAAGTTAGTAGATAATAGTGCCACCTCATTTTGTGGAAAGCAAAATGAATGAAGCGCCACACTAGGTTGAAGTTAAGAGAGATGAGAAGCAGTGTTAAGTCAACATATCCTCTATTGCACAAAGAATTTGGTGCCCTTCTCTCATTGTTTAGAGCCAACAATAACAAAAACAATAACTCAGTATAATCCCGCTTAGTGGAGAAAAACTTTGAAAAAGAGCCATGGCATAACCGATAAAGTTGCTGCCATATGGCCTTGTTGTTACAGGTTTGAACCATAAAAATAGGTGATTAGAAGAGGATATACAGAAAGGAAAGGGCTAAGAGTTGTGGAATAAAGAGTGAGTGTAGTTTTTGTTCAAGTAACCCCTTATTTATAAAAAAATAACGACGAAACTAACGGCGCATTCAATGCTTTTAGGGAAACTGACGGGCAGTACATTTAATGCTTTTGGGGGAATGTGCCGATGGGACATTTTGATCACTTCAAATTCCTACGGCACAAGCATTACATCACCGCGAGAGGTTCGAGAAAATCGATATGAAAATCGTTTTATATCATTCTATTCAAAGAAACGCGGGGATTGTCTATCTGTGGTCAAAATCGAGGAGTATGATTTGAAGGCTTTAATCGAGCTACAGACCCGAGTTTGAGAGAATCGAAGTAGGTGTTGTAGCTGGCTAAGGGATACCTGACTCGGAGAAGCTGATCGAGTGCCTATCTTGGGTCTCATCGAGGGCAGCATAACCTCGTAGCCAATCAAGAATGAGCGGAAATTTCTCAAAGACACATGGACCTGGGCATTAATTGTAGCATAAGGATTGTACTAAATAGTGCAGTCCGTATTAGGTTATTATACACTTGTACCAATAGAATTCTTTACCTTTATGAGCAAGGTACTATTGTAAGAGTTTTCTCCTCCTACATAAATGAGACCCTAATCATGTTGTAAGGGATTAGATCATTCATTGCAATAGAACATTCTTATTCTTATCTTGTTTAATGTTCTCTCCAATTACTCTTCAGCTTTATTGACTTTACTTTGTTGTTCATACTTTATTACTCTTAGCTGACCTCGAGGTCCCTGGATAGTCGAGCTCGGGCCCCCTATTGTTCCAACAACATTGATTGAGTTCTTTATTTCTTCTTACTTAAGCTCAATATTACTTGTATAATCACTAGTATTAGAATGTATCACGTATCTTTAAAACCAAAAAATATCTTTAATTGTTAAGCTTATTTTCGAGGTAAACAGTTACACTATGATTTTGAATTAAAAGATATTACAAATACTAATAAATTTATTCACTTTATCAATAATCGAGCCGCGTCTAATATATCGTAAGGGGGAGTGGATGATGAGTTCATCCACTAAATTATCACGAGAGATTGGAGAAGACTTAGATATTGCAAGTCAATGGGAGGCTAGATTAAAAAAACCATTGATCAGCAGAAGAAAAGGATGCAATAATATCATAATCGTTAAGAAAAAAAATCAAAAATATTATTTTCGTTTTGGTCGTATTCTAAATATTTGAAATTCTAAATAATATAAACTAAAATAATTTGAATAAATTTTTAAAAAAGTAATTAGATAAAAAAATTACATTAAAGATTCTAATATCAATTCAAATTAATAATTTATCATTGACTTTCTTCTATAAGCAAATTAAAACAGAGTTTATATAACTAATCACCGGCTGATTGATGGAAATAGAGTAACTATCGAAGATATTCATGCTACTTTATCTGATTTTTTCCGAAATTTATTTCGGTAGAGCGTATGATGTCGATGACCCGAGGTAGAGTACTCAATGGTCTAGGATGGCCTTATTTTGCCTTACCAATTCTCAGAAATTTTCAAATACATGCCTAGGTCATTTGTACAAACTGATTTCTTAGGTGCTAAGGTTCATAGTCGAGAGGAAAACAACACAAAATTGCCGCTATGGAGAAAACATGAATTGTTTAAAAAGGCTCATATAAAACTAAGGTACCATAAGTAGGACGTGCTAAAAGCTCTTACCTAGGACATATAAAATTTTGGAGAAAGTTTGTAGATACTCATTTTTGGGGTCGCCATTGAAGTTATACCTGTATTACAAAAGAATTTATAACTTCAAAATTCGTAATTGATCACTTCAGAATTTGCATATAAAGTTACAAATTTAGGGTTTTAGAATGGAGTCTAATGTTCTTTTATCTTTCCAATGCAACTTCAGAAAATAAGAATTTAAGTAGTTCTATCTTTTAATACAACTTCAGAATCGGATCTAAAGTTATTCGATCTTTCCAATGCAACTTCAGAAAATTGGAGCTTTATCTCTTAATGAAACTTAAGACATCAAATCTTAAGTTCTTCTAACTTTCCAATATAACTTCAGAAAATCCTATCTTAAGTAGTTTTATATATTCAATAAAACTTCAGAAATAAGATCTTAAGTTCTTAAAAGAATTTTAACAATTCAAACACACGATTCAAAGTCCAAATCTATTCCAAGTTAGCTCAAATTTAAAACGTAACATTCAAATATCATAAATACCAAATACAATACAATCATAAAACCTTCAATATAATAATAAATCTAACAACCCCATTTAACAACTAACTAGAAGAAAAAGATCAAGTAATCCTAAACACAACCTATAATTGTATTATGTAATTAAGAAAAAGAAGAAACTAAACGGCTCCCGAATACATGGAGCTTGAATACATAGAAGAAGAAAATAGCAACGAAGAAGAAGAGAAATATATCTAAAAATACTCAAAAATTGTGTATTAGGTAATTCCATTTTTTTAATAAGTGGGTACACGTTGAATGTGGATGAACAAATGAGACGTCCCATAAATATTTTACCTAAAATTCTCCTAATGAACCTGTTGTGGTGCGAATTCAGATTAGTCGATTTAATAGATTTTTGACACCGAATAACTAGTTTTTTTTTTAAAGTTAAGCTACCAATAATTTATTCTGATCGATTACTTTTTGTATACTTATATTCTTCCTTTTCTATTCTCATTCTTGCCAAAAACTTAGCATGCAAGGACCATTCGTTTCATTTACGATGTGACATGGCAATGATATACACGGTTTCAGAGAAATTTACATGCCACTTAAATTTTCTTCACATAAAACGAACGTGGAAAGCAATCTATCAGGTCACGCTTGAGTTATTATTTCAAACTTTTCTCCTTTTTTTTTTTTCTGTCGAAGAAGGGTGGAAAGGTTACATTGAAGCAAGCGTTAAAGTGATGAAAAACAATTTTACCTTTTTATATTGATAATATCACTAATTAATATTTTTTAAGTAATAGGTAACATGCATTACTCTTAAGACTAATAATTTTATTTTTTATGAATGGTTATATGTAATTATCATATTAATGACATGCTAGTAGAAATCAATGTATAGTACAACGTAACCACATTTAATTAAGAACCAGGTTTGACTACCTTGCTTCCCTTAATTCCTAATGATATAGTGGACAGAAGACAACGAGAAAAGAAAGAAAAATGGCATTTGAAAAGCATATCACTTTATGCTAGAACGATCTACTGATGGGAAGAGTTATACTTTCTTAAAATATGATTGTTTGCATGATTGATCATGTGCCCTATGATCGTTGATAGCGCCTGGAGCAAAGGGCAAGTGATATTAGTTTGAGTTTAATAAATATATATTGAGAATTTGACATTGTAAAAAAAGGTTTACAGAGTTAATGTGGGAAGGATGACACAATTGTGTTAGTAATAATGGTTCGCACACGTGGATATAAGATTTGAATTTTATGAATTTTGGTGATCCCTTGCTCGCCACTAAATCCACACGCCATTTATGCTATTGGGTTTATGTTAATACTATTTACATATTTAGTGAATTTTTTTACATATAAATAAAGTCCATACTAAAGCTGCTGGGTTAAATCGAACATGTACCATATACTGTGCCCACCCCTAATGGCCAAGGAAGCCATTGAATTACCCCTTATGAATGCAATGATAAGTAATGATGTTTTATACTTCAATATCATATAAAAGGGGTGATTTGTGTGATGTCTAATTTTTTGCGTGCGCATATTATAGAGGGACTTAGTTCTTCTACGAGCTCCTTACACTACCGTTGCGGGATAATATATGCAGAAAATAAGGAACACAAATATTTTTACGTGAAAAACACCCTGCTCAAAAGGTGAAAAATTCACGATGTACTTCACAGAAGAATGTTTTCCAATACTTTACTAAATCATTGAGTCCAACAACAACATTTACAAAACTCGTGTAAACCTAAGAATTGCCTCTAATCCTTGAAGCAAGCAACCATATGTTGTTGCAATAACTTCAAGTTAACTCTAACTTAAATAATACAACTCAACGTACCTAGTACAAATGCTTCTGAAGAAAGCTGAAAGGTACAAATAAAAAGCCCTACTACAATTAAACTAGAATAAAAGACAAACACTTAAAATTTCTCGCTTAATTATTAACTTGTACCAATTCCAACTGTTCTTTTGTGTATGAATCTATATCTTCATGATCAGCAAGTGGTGGAGTAGCAACATGTAAGGGATAGTTTTCCTTTTTGATGACTCTCCAAACTTTGACATCATAGGCCTTGGTAAAGATCTCCATTCTAGTGGGAGAAATATTATCCATTGAAGTATGGTAGTCTAACTTGTGAAGTTCCTTCCTGAAAGAGAGCTCCTATGATAACTTGATTTGCCATGATCTTCTTGCACAAGCTGTTAAGCAAAAGTAGAATGTGAGCCTTGCTCTGATACCAATTGAAAGTATAAGGGGGGGGGGAGTGTGAATTGTATACTTTTAAACTTAATCTCCTATTAGTTGACTAGTTTATCAAATAGTCGACTAGATATAATAACTTAACAGTTATAATGACAGAAAGTAAGTGCATGAATTAAAGATACTGAGTACAGTGGAAATGACTTGATAACACAGTTTCTCTAACACTCATTTTTTTAATATAATGACTCGCCAGTGTTATACTCTCATTTTTTCTCTGACTTGTTACATAGCAGATCTTAGCGAGCTACAATATTTGTTTGTAGTAGAATAAAGAGAGAGTTTTTGGTTCGATCGAATTATATTTGTCTAAGGTTAAGGCTGGGTATAAATACTTTGGTGAAGATAAGGCTTGAAAACCCAAGATATTTGATCCTTGGAGAGAGAATGATTCTTTCCAAGAATAAGATAGCTAGACGTTGCTCTTCCTTGATATCCTTCCTTTAACAGTTGTATATAACTAAGGCTTGCTCCTTGATTGTTGGTCCTTCCGAAATTAGCCGCTTAGCAATCTTTAGAGGATATTTGATCTTCCGGATATGTTGGCTTTGACTCATGCCTTAAGTATAGGCTTGCTTGATTCTTTCAATCGCAGTTGTCCGTTAATCTTTATTGATTGATTTCTTTTCCTTACACTCTGTTTGGATCATTGTTCCCTATCGTTTTATAATGTATTGTATTGTATTGCATCGTATCATTTTATGAATATAATGTTTGGATAGATTGTATTATTTATTATTGTTAAATAATATTTTGTTATTTGGTTTGACTGTATCGTACTGTACTGTAACTGATAAGTTTACTAAAATACCCTCAATTATTTAAATATTAAATTATCAAAATTATGTATAAAAATAATTTTAAAACCAAAACAGAAGAAGGAAAAACACAATAAGGAAGCAGAACAAAGGAGCGAGACAGAAAAAGGCAAAACAAAGGAGCACAACTAATTAGAATTGAGTTACAAGAAAATTAGGAGGAAAAAATAAAACAGGAGGCAACAAAACACCTTTAACATTGCCCTAGAAAAAAACAAAGTACGTTATAAGTTAGAGATTTGGAGCTAAAATAGAAAAAAGATAAAGAGTAAAATAGAATTATGGAGTAATAAGTTAGGGCATAATTGAAAAGAAAAATAGGAAACAATCACACCACACCGAATCAGTTGTTTAAAAAAAGGGGACTTTTTATTATTCCGGAACAATGAATTTAACAATACAATACAATCAATTTTAATGAAACAATCAAAACAAACATTGTTTTGGAGTAACAATACACTACAATACAACGAGGAACAACCATCCAAACAAGCTGTTAGGCATCCAGATTTGCTGATTGGTTTATAATCTTTGTTGATTAATTTCTTTCTTTAAGCATTAAAATTGACTTCAGCGATCTTATAATTGTTGCGGAAGCCAAATGTATATAGTGTGAATGAGTCACAACTACTATACCAAAAATTATGGCAGCCACCAAATAATAAATAAGACAATAAAGCAACAATATAAAGAACACCAGAATTTACGAGGTTCGGCTAATTTTGCCTACTCCTCGAACACAACCAATATTTTATTCCACTCCAAAATACAAGTGAAATAATACTAAAGAGAGAAGATACAAATGCCTTGAGAAGATAAGAAGGCAAATGAGAGGTGTGTTTAAATCCTAAACATTATGCCTTCTTTTATAGGGGGAAATCCTCCCCAATTCTAGTTACCCACCGATGTGGGATGTGGAAGTTTGACAATTTCAACAAATCTCCACCTTGGAAAAAATTCCACATCTTCAATTTTCTCTCTATAACAAATTTTGGTTGTGTCTTCATCTTCAATCGTCAGTGTTCAACAATGTTGATCAAATCCAAACAATGTTGAAACTTGATCGCAGTCACCACTTTTGTCAGCATATCAGCATGATTTTCCGTAGTATGAATTTTCTTCACCGTGACTCCACCTTCTTCTATGATTTCTCGTACGAAGTGATACCGAACATCAATGTGCTTCGTCCTTGCATGATAAACTTGGTTCTTCGCTAATTGAATAGCATTTTGACTATCACAAAAAATTGTGATACCTTTTTGTTCAACGCCAAGCTCCTTTAGCAATCCTTGAAGCCAAATTGCCTCCTTCACAGCCTCTGTAATAGCCATGTACTCTGCCTCTGTTGTAGACAAAGCAACTGTTGATTGCAAAGTAGACTTCCAACTAACTGGTGCCTTTGCAAAAGTAAACACATAACCAGTAGTTGATCTTCGTTTGTCCAGATCACCCGCAAAATCTGAGTCACAATATCCAACTACAGACTCATTGTCTTCCTGCTCAAAAATTAACCCGACATCTACGGTATTATGAATATACCGTAGAATCCACTTCACAGCTTGCCAATGCTCCTTTCCCGGATTATGCATATATCTGCTAATAACTCCAACAGCTTGTGAAATGTCAGGTCTCGTACAGACCATTGCATACATCAAGCTACCAACAACATTTGCGTATGGTACCTTTGACATATACTCTCGTTCAACTTCATCCAATGGCGACATAGTAGTACTTAGCTTAAAATGGGGAGCAAGTGGAGTACTAACTGGCTTAGTCTTGTCATCTATGCCAAAACGGTGTAGTACTCTCTTCAAATATTCTTTCTGAGATAAAACAGAGTTTCTTTGAACGTCTATCTCTTATTATCTCCATGCCAAGAATTTTCTTCGCCTCACCCAGATCCTTCATCTCGAACTCCTTCTTCAGTTGAATCTTCAACTTATCAATTTCTTCCAAATTCTTGGAAGCTATCAACATATCATCAACATATAGGAGAAGATATATAAAGGAACCATTTTTAAGCTTGCGCAAATACACACAATGATCGTATTTGCTTCTTTTGTACCCTTGCTGCAACATAAACTTGTCAAATCGTTTGTACCATTGTCTAGAAGATTGTTTCAACCCGTACAACGATTTTTCAAGTTTGCAAACCATATTTTCCTTTCCAGCAACTTTGAATCCTTCTGGCTGAGTCATATAGATTTCCTCCTCCAAGTTTCCATGTAAAAATGCTGTTTTTACATCCATCTGAACTAGTTCCAAATCCAACTGTGCTACCAAAGCCAACATAATTCTAATGGAGGAATGTTTTACAACTGGAGAAAATACTTCATTGTAATCAATTCCCTCCTTTTGAGCATATCCTTTGGCCACCAATCTTGCTTTGTAGCGAACATCTTCTTGGTTAGGAAATCCTTCTTTCTTTACAGATACCTATTTGCACCCAATTGCTTTCTTTCCCTTCGGGAGATTGGCCAATCTCCATGTATGATTCTGATGAAGGGACTGTATTTCATCATTCATGGCAATTCTCCACTTATCTTCTTCTGAACTTTGGACTGCGTCTTTATAAGTGGTGGGACATCATCAGCTACAATTGCGGTGGTAGGAACATCATCAGCATGAGACGAACATGTGTCGTTATTGTCCTTTTTGGCTTGCTGGTTACTATTGATTCAAGTTGTTGTTGAGGTTCCTGTGTTGGAATCTCCTCTATTGGCTCTCCTTCCGGAGGATAATCTTCATTTGTTTCCTCCTTTGCTTCTTGTGTAGGAAAAATAAATTTTCCCTCAAATTCCACCTGCTTAGAAGCACCATTATCATGTTTGGTATCTTCATTTGTTACCTTGTTTACCATAGAAGATTCATCGAAGGTAACATCCCTGCTGAATATTACTTTCTTTGTCATAGGACACCATAAGCGATGTCCTTTGACTCCAGAAGTAATCCCCATAAAAATAGCCCTTTTTGCCCTTGGATCCAATTTTGACTCTGTCACATGATAATATGCAGTTGAGCCAAACACGTGCAAAGAGTCGTAATCTACAACAGGCTTTCCATACCATTTTTCAAATGATGTCTTGCCATCAATAGCGACAGATGGTAAGCGATTAATGAGGTGGCATGCATATGTAATTGCCTCAGTCCAAAATTCTTTGCCCAAGCTAGCATTGAACAACATACACCGAACCTTCTCTAGTAAAGTCCGGTTCATGTGTTTTGCCTCTCCGTTATGTTGTGGTGTATTTTTTACGGTGAAATGTCTGACAAAATCATTGTCTTTGCAAATCTTATTGAAATGATCATTTTTGTATTCACCTCCATTGTCTGTGCGAATACACTTGATCCTTCTGCCCGTTTGATTCTCCACCATCGTCTTCCATTTCAGAAAAATTCCCAGCACTTCATCTTTGCTCTTCATTGCATACACCCATACTCTTCGGGAAAAATCATCAACAAAGGTCACAAAATAGTGCTTCCCACCCAATGAAGGTGTTTTGGAAGGACCCCAAACGTCAGAGTGTACATAATCCAAAATGCCTTTAGTATTATGGATTGCTGTACCAAATTTAACCCTTGTCTGTTTCCCTTTGACACAATGCTTGCAAAACTCCAAATTGCAAGCCTTTAACCCTTTCAACAATCCTTGATCTAATAGAGTTTTCAAGGATTTTCCTCCAGCATGTCCCAAGCGCATGTGCCACAGCCTGGTTGCTTCTGCCTCTTTGTTGTCACTGGACGTCACTATCGCTGTCCCAATAACTGTACTACCGAGATAACGGTACATGTTATTGTTCTTCCGATTGGCCTTCATTACCACTAGTGCACCGGAGCATACTCTCATCACACTATTTTCTGCAATAATTTTGAACCCTTTTGATTCCAGGGCTCCCACAGAGATGAGATTTTTCTTCAAACCTGGTACATATCGAACATCTATTAATGTTCTGATCATTCCATCATGGTTCCTTAATCGTATTGAACCAATTCCATATGAGGTAAGAGAGCTATTATCCGCTGTTTGGACGACTCCATATTCTCCTTCTTGAAAGTCCACAAACCAATCCCTGTTGGGACACATATGATAGCTACAAGCCGAATCCATCAACCATATGTCTGATGACGTTGACGGCTCCGTTGTAACTAATGAGAAATCCGAATCATCACAATCAGCAACATTTGAATTCATAATGACCTTTCCATTGTTATGTTTGGCCTTATTATTCAACTTCGGACAGTCTTTCTTCCAGTGCCCCTTTTCTCGACAAAAGGCACATTCATCTTTGCTGGGTTTAGATCTTGACTTAGATCTTCCTTTCCTTGTCCTCGTTTGATTTTTAGGACGACCCCTCACGAACAGTGCTTCTCCTTCTCCGCCCTTATGTTTTTCTCGCTTTCTTTGTTCATAGCTGTACAAAGCCGAACAAACTTCTCTGAGAGAAACTTCGTCATTTCCATGGAGTAGAGTAGTTTCAAGGTGCTCGTACTCGTCAGGAAGTGACGCCAACAACATCAAGGCTAAGTCACCATCATCATAAGTTGTATCCATATTTTGCAAATCCGTGACCAACTTATTGAAACTGGTGATATGTTCATTCATCGTGGTACCAGGAACATAGGTGAAGTGAAACAGTCTCTTCTTCATGTACAATTTATTTTGACCGTTTTTCTTCAAAAATTTATCCTCCAGTGCTTTCCATAATTTACTAGCAGAAGTTTCCTTTGTGTATGGATATTTCTGCTCTCTAGCAAGGTAGGATCGAATGGTACCGCAAGCAACACGGTTGATAATTCTCCAATCTTCTTCTCCAATACCATCCGGTCTCTTTTCTTCAATAGCAAGATCTAGCCCTTGTTGAAAAAGGACATCTAGAACCTCGCCTTGCCACGTCCCAAAATGTCCGGACCCGTCAAAAATTTCTACCTCAAATTTCGCATTTGACACAATTCTTGTCATAAGCGAAGATGCCAATGATGACGTATTGCTGACACTTGATGTAGATTCTTCTTGTTTATTGTCTCCCATCTTTGACACAAATATTATTTAATAGTTGACGACACAAAACAAGATTATTTCCTTTCTGATGTGGAAGATCAGACTAAGCTGCAACCACAGAGCATACCGAGAAAGAACCTTGACTCAGTTACCAAGATAAATCTTTTCTGATGTGGAAGATCGGACTACGCTGCAACCACAGAGCATACGAGATAATACCTTGGCTCTGATACCATTGTTGCGGAAGCCAAATGTATATAGTGTGAATGAGTCACAACTACTATACCAAAAATTATGGCAGCCACCAAATAATAAATAAGACAATAAAGCAACAATATAAAGAACACCGGAATTTACGAGGTTCGGCTAATTTTGCCTACTCCTGGACACAACCAATATTTTATTCCACTCCAAAATACAAGTGAAATAATACTAAAGAGAGAAGATACAAATGCCTTGAGAAGATAAGAAGGCAAATGAGAGGTGTGTTTAAACCCTAAACATTAGGCATTCTTTTATAGGGGGAAATCCTCCCCAATTCTAGTTACCCACCGATGTGGGATGTGGAAGTTTGACAATTTCAACAATAATATCTTCAGAACTAAATCTAACATAAGACATCAAAATCGAGCTCCTTGATTTTGACCATATACGGTGGTCTCATCGGATTCCTTCTTTGTTGTATATATCAGTACTACTCTATTACTGAAAAATGATACAGCTCTTTGGCTTCATATGACTCTATTCATCACCTCTTCAAAAAATTTAGCGGCGAAGACTACCTTTCATCGAGGTTTGACGGTGTTGACGTGACCTTTGGTAAAAGATATACTCCCTTTGTTTCAATTTAAGTGAACCCATTTGGCTGGGTAAGAAATTTAAGAAAAGAGAGAAGATTTTTGAACTTCTGGTGTAAAATAATGCACAAATATTTTGTGTGGCTATAAATCATTGCATAAAGATAAATTATTTTCAAATAAGAAAAGAATTCATTCTTTTTGG